>JAJOOR010006676.1:0-71514 GCA_036250505.1 Solanum acaule | reverse complement strand
CCCCCCCCCCCCCCCCGTCCCGGCCACTACCACCCCTACCCCACCTCCACCTCCACCCCCACCCATCCACCCCCAAAAATTGTATGTTTCTCTAAATGGAAAATCCATGTCTTTTTTTAAAAAGAAAAATTCCTTCAACACCCCCACCCCCTAAAGCTTAGCCCCACCCACACTCCATTTTTTCTTTAAAATAAATTAATGTTTTTGAAAATTAAAAGTTAATGATAAATTTTTTATTTTTTTAGCACAATTAAAAAATTTGAGTGGAAGTGAACTAAGTGATCTATTATGGGTCAATATGGATACCAATATTTTACCCATTTTGACCATATTTGTAGAGACTCTTAAAATAGCTTGAAACTTATATTTACCCAATTAAAATATGAGTGATCCAAGTCATTAAATATGGGTAAAATGGACTCATTTCATTAATATGGGCTGAAATTGTCACCCCTACTGATAATGTGACATTCAAAACTAGAGCTTATATATATGTTTAACTGACCTAGCATGTGTAATTTATTAACTAAGAGAATCTACACAACTAGGGTTCTGAGTTTCATGCAAAGAACTAAGCAAAGATTCCATGAAAACATGATAATTTGATTAGGAATATTCTAACAGCTAAATCACAACTAATATCTAAGGTTTTAGAAACCCTAGGTCTAAGCAACATTTAGCGAATCAAGAATTTGACTGAATTCTAAGGACCTAGTCGATGAAAGAAATCCACAAGTGAAATCCCACATACCTAGTGACGAATTTCACGGAGAAATCTTTTGATTTCAGGGTTGGAACTGAAGAAAACTTGGTGCGTTCTTGGAAGGGTTTGGGTCTCTTCTTTTCTCCTCTTTTGTTCTAAGTTTGATGAATTTTTAGTGAATGAATTGCTTAGGGAAAGATATGACTAAGTTATTAGGCTTAAACTAACAAATACTACGTAATTTAGCAATCAAACGACATAGTTTAAGTTCCCAACGCATAGGGGAAATAACAAAAATGACCCTAACTTAATTCTGACGAAGGCCACCCACGGAGGAACCTACGGTCCATGGGTTGACCTACCAACCGTAGGTAGGGGTCGTCAGTCAAGTCTGCCCGACAGGGCTTCACTAAAACAAGCATTTATGTTTACTCAGAGATGGAATTTTAGCAAACTCAGTGGCGTTGGAAAGAGGATTCAATTATCTTTAATTTGATAGGTCGTGGGCTACCTAATTCATTTTGTGCTAAAAGATATGACTGTTTGAAGTTGACCCAATAGCCAATTTCCTCCAATTGGCTGCTGACCCTCACCTACGGTCCGTAGGTCCAACCACGGACCATTCTCATCAACCGTGGGTGGGGTTAGAGACCATAAATATTTGGTGCCCAATGGCGTACCCGACCTACTGACCGTGTATCAGACCATGGACCGTCGGTGGCTTTCGTGGTTCTTGCACCACGTCTGGAAAACTACATTTTTTCTATTTTCTCAAATCTGAGGTGTTACAATATCTCTCTCTTGGGAACATTCGTCCTCGAATGAAGTCTAAACAAGCTGAGTATGGAGGAAAGAAGCTGCAATCCCTATCATTAAGTACTAGAAATGGATATCTGACTGAATTGAGCTCCAAGAACATGCAAATATGCTGAAATACAAGTACAACTGAAGGAACAAGGTACTAAGACTGAATTTACGCACGAATAAACTGAGAGACTGTAGAGGAATCTATTATCTCAAGCTAAAATGGAATCGGAAGGAAATATATAAATGTACTTGGACATCAGGGCTGCTTCTACTTCCCAATTAGCTCCCTCTACGGACTGACTCCTCCAAGTTTGTCAAATCTCATCACCCCCTTCATAGGTGATACTTTCAGGGAAACCCAATCATCTATCTCAAACTCTATGTCCATTCTCCTTACATCTGCATAAGACTTCTGTCTCAAATCTATCTCTTATGAGTTGAACATTTTCCATAGCATCATGAACCGAATCTTTCCCAATCAAGGTTGTTTCACCTACTCATCTAACTTAGGAACACATAAGCGACCATCTCCCACTTGGGAGAAAACCTCTACTTTCTGCTGATGAACTACACTTTCCAACTGGAGTAATATAGGATCACTATCTTGTTTTTCCTTAACCTCCGCTACCAATGAAGGTTCGGATCTATTCTAACATATCACACCACCTTCTGACATGTCTGTAAGACCAACTCCTAAGCGAGCAAGCCGGTGAATATCTTTTGCTAATTCCTTCCCTTTTTTCTCAACATGTGCTACACTACCCTTTAGAGATCATCTTTTTGGCCTTAAGGTAAGAGATAAATCGACCTATAGGCACTGAGATACTACCCTCCTATTATAAGACTAGCTTGTTTGGAAACTAAAATCGAATTATCCTAGTTCAACAATCGACTGAGGCATAACAGGAATGTAACCAATCCATGCCTAGAATGATATCGAAATCTTCCATTTCTAACTCTACAAGATCTGCTGATGTGACTTTCTAAGAGACTGTGATAGGGCAATTTATGTATACTCGTCTAGCTATAACTGGGTCACCAACTGGAGTAGAGACTGAGAAGGGTTCTGAAAGAGTTTCTGGACTAACACCTACGATTACTGCTATATAGGGAGTTACAAAAGAAAGTGTAGCACCTGGATATAACAATGCATAAACATCTAAATGAAAGACTCGTAACGTACCAGTGACAACATCAGGAGAATCTTCCTGGTCCTGGCGAACCTGGAGGGCATACAACCTATTCTGGCACTGACCGCCACTTGTACTAGATGACACACCTTACTGAGTTGGGTGACCTGGTTGTGCTGTTGGGACTGTAGATTGAGCCCTACTATTATTACATGTATGCCCTACCTGGCAGAAGGGCAATTCTTCAACCTATGACCAGACTGACCACATCTAAAACATCTTTCCTTTCCTGCAAGACACTCTCCCGGATGGTTCTTACCACACTTTGGACAAGTTGGGCAGGTTCTATTTTCTGAAACACTCCCCTGAGACTTAGAGCCTGGTGTCCTACTATTTCGATCCTTTCAAAACTGTAAGTGATTTCCACCACCCGATTTCTACTGAGAGTACTCATAGTTCCCTGTTATAGCTTTCTTGTCGTCCTTAGATATTTTCTTAAGCTTATCTCCCTCAACCTGTTGAGCATGAGTCATGAGCCTAGAGAAATTCATATCCTCTAAAAACATAGCATTTCTGCACTCTTTCTTTACTAAGTCGGATACTCCAAATAGAAACTTACTCATTTATGCCATTGGATCGGCAACCATATGTGGAGCATACCTGGAGAGTTGGGTGAACTTAAGTCTGTACTCTTAGACTAACATTGAACATTGCCTCCAATTCATAAACTCCTGAGCTTTAGTCTCTCTCAACTTTCTTTGGAAGAACCTATCCACAAAAGCTCCGGTAAAATATTCCCAAGTCATAGGAGATGCATCCACACTCTTGTTTTCTTTCCACTGAGTGTACCATATGTGAGCCACATCCTTAAGCTGGTAGGATGCCAACTCTACCGTATCATTACCAGCCACTTGCATCACTCCAAAGATTTTCTTAACCTCATCAATGAAGTTTAGTGGATCCTCACAAACTTGCGACCCTAAAAACTCAAGCGGATTTATCCTAACTAAATATCGAACTCTAGCTACCACTGATCCACCATTTCTATTAGTAGGAACTAGAACCTATTGATTGTTTTGGTTAATCATACTCTAAGCCAAAAACTAAATCGCATTCCAAAATTCTTCATTCGAAACCTCATGGTCTGGGATTGGAGGGACTGCGCTAGCATTGCGTGCATTAGCATTCCTTGGGTAAGATCTACAAGAGGGCATGATCTTAAGTGCATGACGATGGATTAGAACGAGGAAATTGGATCATACCTCACGCATAATAAGAGTAACAAAGTAATGCGGAAGCTAAATCATGAGATAACCAATAGAGGGGAATACCCAAAACTGGTCTGAATATATAAATACTGAATAGGAGTTTAGTGATACTGAACAATCACTCAAATGCTAAAGCTGAATCAAAACTATGTCTAAAAAAGCCTTTAACTGACTACAGTTGCTGGGACATGTCCCTAGCTAAACCTAGCAAAACTAAGACTGGAATGAAAGACTAACTCTGAAACATCTCTATTGTCCTCGAAGTGTGAGGACTCACTACTTAAGTTGTTGAATGTGGATCGGGAACCGATCTACGCGTGATCTAAATGTTGAGGAATTAAACCTACATCATGAAAAGATGAGGGGCAGAGTATGCATCAGTACTCTGAAGGTATTGAGCATGCAGGATAGGATAAAATCTTAACAAAACAAATAAGCTGAACAAAGCATAAATGAGCAATAACATAATCTGAACATGATGGAAAGGAACTGAACTGAATGCAATGACCAAGTACATAACATACTAAGACTAAATATGAAAGTATGACTAAAAACCTGGTCAAATACACTAAAGTCTAACTATGGGAGCTACTATTAACTGGCATAAAACCACGTGAGCTAAACGTAGAGTCCGATGTATACGCTCCATCAAGAGGACCAAGTATACCTTGCCAGGGGTATAAAAGCATGACTGTTCGATGTATACGCCCCATTGAGAGGATCTAATATACCTTGCCAGGGGCTATAAAGGCATGAATGACATGATCACTAAAGTTGATGCCCAACAGAGGGGACTTATAAACCTATGGGGGCACGTAGTTCTGGGACTATGAGGGTACGCTGAACCCTAGTCCAACTCGTTGTTAAGCCTACTCCCAACTGAATATGTATATGATACATTATAACTGAAATACTGAATAAATCAAAATACTAACATGCAAATATGAGAATGTAACAATTATATACTAATAATGTGACATTCAAAACTGGAGAATATATAATTGTTTAACTGACCTAGCATGTGTAATTCATTAACTAAGAGAATCTACATAACTAGGGTTCTAAGTTTCATGCAAAGAACTAAGCAACGATTCCACGAAAACATGATAATCTGATTAGGAATACTCTAACAACTAAATCACAACTAATATCTAAGGTTTTAGAAACCCTAGGTCTAAGCAAGATATAGCGAATCAACAATCTGACTGAATTCTAGGGACCTAGTAAATGAAAGGAATCCACTAGTGAAATCTCACATACTTGGTGACGAATTACATGGAGAAATCTTTTGATTTCAAGGCTGGAACTGAAGAAAACTTGTTGCGTTCTTGGAAGGGTTTGGGTCGGCTCTTTTGTCATCTTTTGTTCTAAGTTTGATGGCTTTTTAGTGAATGAATCACTTAGGTAAAGATCTGACTAAGTTATTAGGCTTAAACTGACCAAAACTACATAGTTTAAGTGCCCAACGCATAGGGGAAAGGACCAAAATGACCCTAACTTAATTCTGATGAAGGCCTCCCACGGAGGGACCTACGGTCTATGGGTTGACCTACCAACCATAGGTAGGGGTCGTCAGTTGTGTCTGCCTAACATGGCTTCACTAAAATGAGCATAACATTTTACTCAGAGATGGGATTTTAGAAAACTTGGCGGGGTTGGAAAAATATTCAATTATCTTTAATTTGATAGGTCATAAGCCACCTAATTCATTTTGTGCTAAAAGATATGATCGTTTGAAGTTGACCCTACAACCAATTTTCTCCAATTGGCTGCTGACCCTCACTTACGATCAGACCTATGGTTCGTAGGTCCAACCACAGACTATCTTGTTCGACTGTGAGTGGGGGTCAGAGACCATATATATTTGGTTCCCAATGATGGACCCCACCTACGAACCGTCGGTGGCTTCTGTGGTTCTTGTACCAGGTCTGGAATCTTGCAATTTTTCTATTCTCTCAAATCCGAGGTGTTACATAGCCATTTGGGATACGATAAAAATTCCATGGGTTTATATGTCCTAGTGTGTGTTCGAGAGTTTTATTCTTCCTATGCTAAGGTATTTCTAAAGAAGAGAAAGCTCGTTGATTTGGGACCGTTTGAAGAGGTGGAAATGTGGGGGAAGATGGTTCAATGACAGCGGGGAGCTATTAATAATGCCTTGGGAATGAAAGGTAATATAGGTGACATGTTCAAGATTAGAATGAAGCATAGCTTGGATTCTTTGAAAGGGTGGCTGGCACCCTTCATTTAAGATATTACTTCCCCGTGGACGGCAGACAGAGCAAAGATTTAGAAAAAGGATATAATCATTGGAGCTCGATATTAGTTTGGGTTCATTAGCAACAACTTATTGCCGTTACAAAATGAGAACATAAATCTCAAAGCCTGCCTCTTTAGAAAGTAATTCACTACTTAAGCGAAGGAAAGGCTAGATCAATTAAAGGAGACACTATAAGCCCTCTACCACACGCATTTGACCAGCTCGCATGGTTCACTGATTCACTGACTACACCAGAAGAGTGATTCAGTCATACATTCATGCACTTGAAGCGGGGTGTGTGCATTCCTTATTTGGATTGGACCTTCCTAATAAGGCCCTGGGGCAAATGTGGTGCACACTTCTTTGAACCAAAGATGCACAGTTTGAACTATGATTTTTGAATGAGTAATTGTTCAAGGAGAGTTTCTAATGATTCTCTTCCTTCATTCTTTTTTAACAAAGCCGTCCATTTTCCATGTAAGAGATATTGGGAGAATATTATGACTTTTAAAAAGTTAAATAATATGATGTAGGTTGTAGTTTAACCTCTACAGAATCCACATATCCTACCCTAACAAGAAAGAAGTAACGAGGCATATATCAATTATTTTCTTCCTCATATGAACTATGTTAAAGCTGAAGACAACATTACTACAAAAAAGGTAAATAAGAGAGGCATGATCATGTATGGCTGATTCATTATGATGACAAATTTCATGATAACGAAAAATGGATATTATTTCCATATAAAGGTAGAAATTGAGTTCTTAAGCTAAAATCTCGGATTAGATTTCCACTCAGACTCTATTTGGTAAGATTCAACAATAAGATTTAGTAAGGGACTCAGAAGAGATACTGAAACAAGAAATCATTAAACATAACCCTTATCATTTCTAAAAGTATACTTTCTACAGAGACATAGGTGTATGTTCATGGTAGTTGGATTGAACCATAGTAGCTATGACTCAAACCCTTCACATGAGTAATGAAAACGACTATGATATATGTAACACCCCGAAAACTAGTAGGCTAAACTAGAGCTTTACGTGAGGGTTCAAGATCTTGACGTGAGGTTTAGAGTCATGAATTTAGCTTCCTGTAATTAGAATGAAGGTTTTAGGGTTAAAATGTCAAGGTACGACTCCCTAAGGACCAACCAAGGGTCCTTGAGGAGGACCCTAGGACTTCCCGAGGCAATGCACCCACGAGGGGACCTACGCGTGGATGCCTCGTAGGTCAAGGTATCAAAATTTGAGCCACAGAACCTCACCCACGATTGACCAGCATGGACCGTGGGTGGACCCACGGCCCGTCAGCATGGTCTCCTGGGTTGAGGCAATGGCCACCTAGAGACGGTTAAGTGAGGGGTATTGTGGAACTTTCCAGAATTAATTAGTTATTAAGTGATGTCATTTTATACTAATTTAGACTAACTATATAATGATTTAAGACCCCCAAATTAAGTCATCTTCCTCATAATTCCAAAATCTCAAATCAAAACCAACTTTTCCCCCAAAATTCTCTCTCTAGAACTCCAAGGAAGAAGAAGAAAGTTGAAGCTAGGGGTGAAGAAGCAAGATTTTCTACTCCATTTCATAGGGATTCAAAGCTAGGGTATGGTAGTCCTTCATCCATGGATCGTTTTCAATCATGGAGTCCCTCCAAACTCAATTTCAAAGATAGAAATTTCCCTAAAAAGCTAGGGTTTTACTTCAAGTCATGGATTCCTTTCAAAAATGATTCTATTGATTTAGTTCATTTATATTATGATTGAATTGATGATTATTATGGTTTTTATGATGAAATCCCCTAAATTCCCAATTATGATCTTGTGAATGTGGGTTTGTTGATAGACGAAGGATATTATGAGATTATGCTTGTAGTAATTGAGTTATTTGAATCATGTTATTATCCATGTCTAATGTATTAATTCTAGATGTGTTGATTGAATTTGATAGTTGATCCTTGAAGGGTGAAAGTATGAGAATTATGCATGATTGTGAGATTTATGTATGTGCTTTAAGAACACTTTAAGAGTGAAGTATCCATGATTATGATAATGTTGTTGTGTTGATTGAAAGGTTATTCTCATGAACACATAATGAACATGATGTTAAAGGTTTTCTCACATAATGAAGATTCTAGGTTGAAAGGCTTTCTCACCTAATTGAACCTAATGTTAAATGAAGACATGGACGGTGAAAGGTTATTCTCACGCATGATCTAAGATCTAACCAAATGAACTCTTTTGGATTGATTTTAAAGTGCATCCTTCCATAAGACATGAAATAAGCGATGACTTAGTAAAGTATTCCGTGGTAATTATGCTTAGCACCGAGTGGATATTGATATGAGATGGAAGTCTTCACGTAAGTTGAGCCCGGGTTTCTAGGAGCAATCTCTTGAGATGGATGCCCTCACGAGAGTTGAGCCCAGATATCTAGTAACCATCTCCTTGTCCCATAACTACCTGCCTCCATAGGTTATTTAGCTATTGGATACTCCTAAGCTAAAGTAATGGTTCTACCTTAGGCAAGTAGGACAACCCTTTTAGGTGTGGGTAACACCAGATTCCATGTTACGCTCACATGGTCTATGTCAGTTAAGGCTCTTTCCCACAAGGTCTAGTATGAACTATGGCTACTCAAGAAGCTTTACTTAGTATGGTGAGAGTATGGGATCTCATTCATGTATTGTACAAGTATACTTTGAGAGTTGTTGTGGTATGTTCCTCTTCTGTTATGATGATTATGTAATGAATATGCTCATGACTATGTGCTCAGTATGTTTGATATGAGGACTCATTGTAATGATGTATGTTTAACTTGGATTGTTGTCATGAGTTGCTTTCCTTGGTATGATTGACTAAAGGTGAATGTTCCCTTGTCTATGAGAAATAAGCTAAGAATGAGATCTAAAGATGGTAAACATGAACGAGGACCTAAAGTGACTTGCTTAGCATGGGTGGGATTATGGGGTCTTATCCATGTATTGCACAAGCTTGCCTTGAGGTGGCGCATGAAGTGTTTCTCTTATGTTATGCTAAGACTAGATTGTATTGACTATGTCTATGTCTATGATGTTATCTCTTATGTTCACTAGTTATGATTATTGTCTACCATGTAGCCTATGTCTTATTATGATATCTCTTATGCTTATGACTTGTGTTTTTCCACTATCTTCAAAATGATGATTTAACTTAGCAAAAGGCATGCATTCAACTAAAATGTCCCTTTTAGCATGTTTTCAAGGTTTTCATGCATGACAATCATACTTGGTGTATTTTTGTACTAACCCATATTTTCCTACATTTTCCCAAATGTAGGGTCCGGTTCTCAAGGTGGTCCTCATTGTGGCTAGAGCTTGGATTTGATCATTTCTCCTAACTTGTTGGTAAGTGCTCATGATTCGAGGATGGATGTTATCTTTGTAGTTTCTTTTATTGTACTTCTATTTTGGGACATGTTGTATGGGCTAGTTCCAATTTCATTCAAGGATTTTAATAGATGGCTATATTGAGACAAGTCTAGACTTCAACTTTGCTTTTATGAAAAACCTTTTAAGACTTGAAATGTATTTTACTTCTTATTGTTCTAATGCTTTATAAGTGGCTTACAAGGTTCCCTTCGGGGTATTATGTGCCTTGTTACATCTAGGGGGTACCCCTGGGTCATGACAAACTTGGTATCAGAGCACAAGGTTTAGAATAATTCTAGGATGATGTCTCATAAGGCACGTCTAGTAGAGTCTTGTTCATAGTGTGAAGTGCGTCAGATTTATGAATGAGAGGCTACAAGATGATTAGGAAACTACACTTCTTTCTTTACTCTTAAGTCGTGCCATAGAGTTTAACTCTATAAAGTCCCTCTCTTGATCCCTCCCTTGATCCCTCCCTTGTGTCTTTAGGAAATGAATACACGAAGGGCTAATGCTAGAAAAATGGAGGGTGACACGTGAATGAAGAAGCTCCTCAAGCTAATCAAGCTCCTTGACTTACTCAAGCTCCAGTTAATCATTTGGTTGTGTCAGATGTGGAGGTTAGGTCGGCTTTACAAATGTTAGCCCAAGCTATGATGACTCAAGCTCAAGCTTTGACTACTCAAGCTCAAGCGGTGACCGCTCAGGCCAATAGAGAGGTTGTGACTAATGTGAATTCGGCTGCTTCAAGAGTTAGGGATTTTGATAGAATGAACCCTCTCAAGTTTCATGGCTCCAAAGTGGAAGAGGACCCTCAAGAATTTGTGGAAGAGTTTTATAAGATACTTTATATCATGGGGGTGACTTCGGTAGAGAAATCAGACTTAGCCGCTTACCAATTGAAAAGTATTGCACGGGTTTGGTATATTTAATGGAAGAACAATAGGCCGGTAGGAGCGGGTCCAATAGAGTGGGAAATGTTCAAGTCGCAGTTCCTTGATAGGTTCTTTCCCCGTCAGTTGAGGGAAGCTAAGGTGGAAGAATTCATTAACCTTAGGGAAGGTAGCATGAGTGTTAAGGAGTATGCCTTGAAATTTACCCAACTATCCATGTATGCTCCATCTTTGGTGAGGGATTCGAGGGATGAGATGAGTAGGTTTTTAACGGGTGTGTCTAGTTTGGTAATAAAAAAATGTCCTTCGGCAATGTTTCATGATAATATGGATATCTCATGTCTTATGGTGCATGCCCAACAAATTGAGGAATTAAAGCTTAAGAAAAAGAATAGGGAGGTGAAGAGAGCTAGGACTGGTGATGGGAAATTCTCCAATGCTAGGTTTGAAAAACAAAGGTTCTCCAACCAAGGTCCCTCAAATTCTTCCCCAAGGGTCAACAAGGATAAGGTGTCTAACCCTAAACCTCAAGGAGTAAATGGAGGTCTTTCTTCTTTTGAAAGATCTACATATGCCAACTGTGGAAAGAAACATGCGGGTAAGTGCCTAGTCAGCACGGATGGGGTCTTTGGGTGTGTAAAGAGTGGTCACAAGATGAGAGATTACCCGATGCTCATCGTTAAAGGAAGAGAGGCCCAACAAGCTTCACTTCAAGGTTCGGATCCCAATGCTCCAAAGAATGGTCGCTTCTATGCACTCCGGTCTAGATAGGACCAAGAAGGCTCTCCAGATGAAGACACAAGTATGTTGATAGTTTCCACATAGGTATAAATGTTGTATTAGATTCCGGTGCTATTTGTTAAACTTTGATGTTATCCTTGGTAGGGTTTGGAATCATTGTTGTTAGACCTCTATTGATTATAGTACCTGGTATGGTTATTATGAGTTTCTTTGGTTATGTCGTTTGGGATTGCTTGAAAGAAGGGGTACTTGAGGAATTAGTAGGGGTTTCCTCCCAAGGAGGAGATGGTGTGATTAGATAGCAAGATTGTGGAATGTCTCGATATCCTAATCTTTTTCTTCTACTCCTACTCTATCTTGAGACAAAGAGTTCCTCTTAGCTTGTATTATGTTTTGGAGTCATGTGTGATTTAGGTGTTTCCATGATTTCCTTATGTTATGCATGTTCTTGAGAAATTCATGTTTAGAAAGAAAATGAGTTTTCATGATTTATATTCCTCATGTTGTAGTGCATTTAGTATGAGTTGCTAATATACCATGAGTTTAGGGTATTTTTGATGCATTTCACTTAGAAGTTGTGTGTGTCTAGGGCTATATTGTATTAGAAATAATGTGTTTTATATCATGTTTGTAGGAAATAAGCTTGGAATGTTGTTCATGGAGATGATAGATGAAATTATGCAGAAGGAGCCACCCACAGAGTGATCCACAGACCGTAGGTCTTGTGATGGACCGTCATTGGGCAGGCGTAGATGGAGCATCAGGGAATTCTGATGATGTGTAGAACTATGAAGCAACTGACGGACTGTAGGTCGACCCACAGGCCGTCCTCCACATCCGTCGATGGGTTCAGAGAGTTGAAGTTGCAATACCTGATGAAAAATCCCAAGTATGGAGCCACGAAAAGTGACCTACGGACCGTAGGTCGACCTATAGTCTGTAGGTCGAGTCGTCACTTGAAGGTGCATTTGAGACAGCGTATTTCCTTATTTTGTTTCCTTTTTATTTAGGACATGTTTTCTATAAATAGGAGTTATAAACCTCATTTTTGGTGGTTAGACAACATTGTTTACTTTTAGTTCTTGGTGTTTTGTGGAATTAACTTGCAAACTTTAGCAATTTCATTTCTGGATTTCGTTTTATAAGATTTACACTTTGAAATTCACTAGGAGATTCTAGGTTTCTTCTACTCTAATCGTAAGTTCATGAATTCTTTTTATAAAAATATGAATTGTGTTCTTTCAAGCATGAGTAGCTAAATCCACAACTAGGGTTGTGGGAACCATAAGCAATTAACAATGTATGAATAATAATTAAGTAAATCTTGAATAGTATTTATGCATGTATTGGTAACTCTTTCACTTAGAAGTATTTTTAACGGTTGCAAACATTAGTACTCACCTCGTTCCTACTTGCCGGACCAAGGAGGTAATGAATGAGAAAAGAATTAACAATAGAGATTTAGCAGATACTATCTAATTGTCTAATGTCAATTGGTGCAATGGTGAAAACTAAGCCATACATTGATGTGATGCCTAATATGAGGTAAAGGTAAGGGCTAGTAAAGTATACACTCGAAGCCAGACCAGGTGTGTAGTGAAATTCCCTATTTAGAGGACCAAGCACTTAGGGATACCTAACTTACCAACTTTGCATGTAAATCACTAGGAAAGGGTTACTATTATTAGGATTAATGCGTTAAAAGCTTATGGGGAACACATACACCATAGTTTTTTCTCCATATTGATAACTTAAAGATTGAATCCTGCTTACTTGTTACTTAATCAACAAACTGTTACTTGCTTACAAATATCCCCCCTTTAATTACTTGTCTCAGAAATAGTTTGACTAAACGGATATAATAGTGAGTTAAGTTTAAGTCTGAACCATATTCCTCGTGGGATCGACCCCAACCTACAAGTTGGGTTCCTTACTTGATAACTATCGCTTGTACTTCTTTAGGGAGGTGTAATTTGAGCGTATCAAATTTTGGCGCCGCTGTTAGGGAATCCGACTTTTAGATTAAGTTTAACGATATTATTGAACTTTAGTCGAGTATTTCCTAATTTTTCGTTTTCTTTTGTTTTTATTTTTTACAAGTTTCTACTCTAGTGTATTCCAAGTACACGGAGTCGAGGTGAACCATTGACCCCATACGATCCTAAACTAAGCAAGACTTTGAGAAAAATGGTAAATCAAGGGGTCCGTAATAATCCAATCATAGAGGAGCAGGAGCATAGAGTTGGTAATGAGAATGTTCAGGTTTGTGGTGGTAATCTACTCGGAGATGTTGGTAATAAGAATGCTCAGGTTCGTCGTACTAATTACTCGAAGATGCTTTGAGGGTATAGAATCCGCCAAAACCAAGGTTGCGTGATAACTACAGGGTTGAATTCAATACAGCTGAATCAGAAGGACTTATTGTTCTCCATCATCTACCTCCAGGGCATACATTTATGGTGACCAGCAATCTGATGCAAATTCTTACAACAAGGGGGTTTTTTTTGGTCTAGCTTCGAAAGATCAGCGTGGTCACATGGCTAATTGAGAAGTGTCTACAAGAGTTGTGTGGGATGATCGGAGTTGGATATGAACGTCATAGGTTTGAGAGTCTTCCCTCTATCATTAATCGGTGATGCTGCTGTGTGGTTTTCTGAGCTTTCATATTACTCGATTCATACATGGGACCAATTGCATAAGATGTTCATGGCAAAGTATTTCCTGTTGTCTAAGAAGCTAAATCACAAGGACAAACTGAACAATTTCATAGCACTACCTGGAGAGTCTGTAAGCACTTCATGGGATAGGTTCATTTCATTCATAAGAAGTGTTCTAAATCACCGCATAGATGATGAGTCACTGAAGGAGTACTTCTACAGAGATCAGGATGACAATGGAAAGGTTGTGCTGGATACTATTGCTAGAGGATCATATGCTGAGTGCGCTTTTAAGGAGATCGCTAAGAAACTGGAGAAGATTACCGAGAATAATAAGGCATGAAGCACTAGAAAGTCGACCACTAGTAGAAGAACATTCACAGTTCAAGTTGCACCTAGTCAATCTAATGAGGACATTCATGAAGAGATTGCTCAAATGAGGACAGAACTTAGGTTGGTATTGAAGCATGTGAGAGGTATTGCCGAAAAGGTGAATGTGGTAAATTATCTAACTAGAACTCGACCACCGCCAGTTGAGGAATGTTACTATGAAGAGGATACGTATTTGGTGAATGATCAGATGGGGATTTTTTAGCCAACGCCCAAGGTTCCAACTTGGATAATTGTTACTGAGGTCAAGGAAACCAAGGTCGAAACTATGGAAACTACAATCGAGAGGGAAACTATGTTCGGGATGGGAACTATAATCATGATAACAACAACAACCGAAATAACTATGGTAACAGGAATAAGAGAGTTGGGCCTTATGTTCCACCCGTGAATCAGAATCTGTCAACAGAGAGGTTGAGGGTAGTATGTCACGCATTGAGGATACGATGCAGAAGATGATAAAGAAGTTTGATGCGACTGATGAGAATGTGAAAGAGATGCGAAACGACTTGTCTGGAATCAGTCAGAAAGTTGATGCCCATACAGTGTCAATCAAGCAACTTGAGCAGCAATTTAGTCAGTTGTCCACTACTGTGAACCCACATCAGCCTGGCACACTTCCTAGCAACACCATCCAGAAGCCAAAAAATGATGGGTATTTTATGGCAGTCACTACACGATGAGGTAAATAGACTATTGAAACCCCTATGCTGTCTGAGGTTGAGATTGTGGTAGAAAAAGATGAAAATGAGATTGAGGTTACTGGAGAGTCTAAAAATGCTACAGAGAAGGAAGCGGAGGTAACCCAAAAAGTTGTTCCCATGCCTAGACCTCCACCTCCATTCCCACAGAGATTGGTGAAGAAGACCGAAGAAGGAAAATATCATAGGTTCATTACTATGTTGAAACAGCTTTCCATCAATGTTCCATTGATAAAAGCTTCGGAGCAAATGCCTGGGTTTGCAAAGTTTATGATGGATTTGGTGACCAAAAAGAGAGTTGTCAGTTTTGACGATGATGCGAGGTTACAACATTGTAGTGCTATTGCTATGTAGTCATTAGTGCAAAAGAAAGAGGATCCCAGGGATTTCATTATTCCTTGTACCATTGGGATGTTGCATTTTGCGAAGGCGTTGTGTGATTTGGGTGCCAGCATTAATCTGGTGCCATTGTCTATCTACAAGAAGTTGGGTTTTGGGGCTCCGAAACCGACTGCGATGAAACTACTCATGGTTGATAGAACTGTGAAAAAGCCTATTGGTGTTCTCCAAGATGTCCTTGTGAAAGTCGAGTCATTCATTTTATCAGTGGATTTTGTGATACTTGATTGTGAGGTTGATTTTGAAGTTCTCGTCATCTTAGGGAGACCATTCCTTGCTACTGGACACGCCTTGATCGATATGGAGAGAGGGTAGATGAAGTTTTAATTGAATAATGAAGAGGTAACTTTCAAGATATGTAGGTCTATGAAGCAGGAAAACCATCTCAAGTCACTATCGGTGGTTAATCATGTTATGGAGCGAGGTTCTCAAGTGTCTATTGAAGAGAGGTTGGGTGTTGATGCAATGGCAACGGTAATGATGAATTTTAAGGGTGATGGTATTGAAGACTATGATAAATTAGTTGCCGCACTTGAATGTCATTCCAAACCAAAGAAATTGGAGCTAGATATGAAGAATCACGACTCTCAACCCGCAAAACCATCTGTGGAAAAAGCTCCAAAATTGGAGCTCAAGGCTCTACTATCACATTTGATGTATGCATTCTTTGGGAAAGATGGAACTTTACTGGTAATCATTGCGGCCGATTTGAGTGAGGTAGAAGTAGAGGCATTGTTTCTGTGTTGAAGAAGTTTTAAGCGGGTTAGTGGATGGACTATTGCGGACATTATTGTGATTCGTCCTGGCATTTGTTCTCATAAAATCTAACTAATGCCGGACAGCAATCCAAGTATTGAGCACCAAAGGAGACTAAATCCACCTATGCAAGAGGTCGTGAAAAAGGAAATCATCAAATGGTTGGATGTTGGAGTCATATACCCCATTGCAAATAGTAGTTGGGTCTGTCCTGTTCAGTGTGTACCTAAGAAAGGTGGTATTACTATGGTTCCTAATGCGAAAAATGAGCTTGTTCCGATAATGCCAGTGACCGAATGGAGAGTATGCATGGACTACTGCAAGTTGAAAGCTTGGACAGAAAAGGATCACTTCCCGATGTCATTCATGGATCAGATGCTGGATCATCTTGCTGGCAAGGGTTGGTATTGCTTTCTTGATGGGTATGGGACTTTCTCCTTCAAAAGGATGCCATTTGGGTTGTGTAATGCTCTAGTGACGTTCCAGTGTTCCATGATGTCGATATTTTTAGATATGATGGAGGACACTATTGAGGTATTTATGGATGATTTATCTGTGGTAGGTGACTCGTTTGATGGTTGTTTGATGCATCTGGCCGAGGTACTGAAACGGTGTGAAGAGTGAAATCTTGTGCTCAACTAGGAAAAGTGCCACTTCATGGTGAAAGAGGGGATAGTTCTGGGTCATTGTATTTCTAAGAAGGGTATTGAGGTTGATAGAGCTAAAGTTGAGGTAATAGAAAAGCTTCCACCACCTATCTCTGTTAAATGTGTTAGAAGTTTTCTTGGCCATGCAGGTTTTTATCGGAGGTTTATCAATGATTTCTCTAAAATTGCACACCCATTGTGCAAACTGCTCGAAAAGGAGTGTAAGTTTGATTTTGATGATGCTTGTCTGAGAGCATTTGGAGAGTTGAAAACAAGGTTAGTATCAGCACCTATCATTATTTCACCAGATTGGGGGCAATCGTTTGAAGTGATGTGTGATATGAGTGGGGTGGCGTTTGGTGTGGTATTGGGACAGAGGCGAGAGAACATTCTTCATCCGATTTACTACGCCAGCAAAGCTCTGAATGTGTCTCAAAAGAACTATACGGTGACTGAACAAGAACTCCTTGTTGTGGTTTTCGCATTCGAGAAGTTTCGATCCTACTTGCTTGGTACTAAGGTCATAGTGCATACTGACCATTCTGCATTGAGGTATCTGATGTCTAAAAAGGATGCAAAACCAAGGTTGATCAGATGGGTATTGTTGCTGCAAGAGTTCGACTTTGAGGTGAAGGATAGAAAGGGAACAGAAAATTAGGTTGCCGATCATTTGTCTAGATTAGAGGAGGAAGCGATGCTCAAATTAGGAGATGGGGCTGAAACTAATGATGCATTCCCAGACGAACAGGTATTGGCTACTTATTTTGATCTTATCCCTTGGTTCATAGATTTTTCTAACTACTTGGCAAGCGATTTGGTTCTATCAGATTTGCCATTTCACCAAAGGAAAAAGTTTATGCATGATGTGAAGAATTTTTTTAAGGATGAGCCTTACTTGTTTCGCATTTGTGCTGATGGGATTATTCGCCACTGTATGCCTGAGGTTGAGTGATGAGTATACTAGAGGCGTGTCATTCATTACTTGTTGGTGGGTATCATAGATGTATTCAGATTGCTCATAAAATCTTGCAGTATGGGTATTACTGGCCTACCATCCACCAAGATGCTCATGATTTCGCCAAGTCTTGTGACCGTTGCCAAAGAGAAGAAGGAATTTCAAAGAAGCAAGAGCTAATTATGAATATGATATTTGTGATTGAGCTATTTCATGTTTGGGGCCTTGACTTCATGGGTCCATTTGTGAGTTCACATGGGATGAAGTATATTCTTGTTGCGGTTGACTATGTATCGAAATGGGTGGAAGCAATTACGCTCTCAAATAATGAGGGTAAGAGTGTCACCGCATTTCTGAAAAAGAGTATCTTCTCCAGATTTGGTACACCTAGGGAGATTATCAGCAATAGAGGTTCTCACTTTGTAATAAGTTGTTCAAGGCGTTGCTAGAGAAATATGGAGTTCGTCACAATGTAGCTACACCTTACCATCCGCAGTCTAGTGGGAAAGTTGAAGTATCAAACAAAGAGATAAAGCAAATCTTTGCAAAGACTGTGAACGCCAACAGAATGAATTGGTCAAGAAGGCTTGATGATTCTCTATGGGCCTATCGCACCACATTCAAGACTCCCATAGGTATGTCCCCCTACCAACTTGTATATTGGAAATCATGCCATTTGCCGATAGAGCTAGAGCATAAGGCCATGTTGGCACTAAAGAAGTTGAATTTGGATTGGGGCGCCACATCGAGTCAAAGATTGAATGAGCTTGATGAGTTTCTCCTAAAAGCATATGAAGTTCAACCTTGTACAAGGAGAAGATGAAGAAGTATCATGATCAAAAGATTGAAAAGCATGAATTTGTTGTGGGTGATCTGGTGCTTTTATTCAACTCAAGGTTGCGCTTGTTTCCTGACAAGCTCAAGTCCAAGTTGACCGGGCCATTCAAATTCACTCAAGTATTTCCACATGGAGCAGTCGAGCTTGAGAACAAGGAGGGAATAAGGTTCGAAGTGAACGCGGAGAGGATCAAGGTCTACATGGGGAAATTGGAGAGTGTGCAAAAAGTGATTGAGGCCTATTATCTTGATGAAGTCTGAGTAATCAAGGGATCTGCGTTGTGCCACGACGTTAAATCAATCGATGCTTGGGAGGCAACCCAATATGTACAATCTAGCCAATTATAGGTTTTCTTTTCGATATAGGAGTTTTCTTCTTTTATTTTGATTTTTTTGTAGCTCTATTGATAGGTGTTTTAATTTTGTATTAGTGTTGGCTAGATATAGAATAGGGTTCATGTCTAAAAAGTGTCTAGAAAATGTAAAAAGAAACTCATAATGGTTTCTACGTGTGCAGGGACGAAAGGCAAAAATTTGTAGAAAATAGTTGTGCAGTGGTCTACGGACCCCATTGCTAGTTTGTTGCTCCATCCACGGACCGTGAATGGCGTCTGTAGATCCCAGGTAAGTATTCTAAATTTTTCTAAGTGTCAGAGTGACCTACGGTCCATAGGTCGACCCATAGAGCGTCAACGGGGTCTCGTGGATCCAATCTAGGGTTCTGCCTGACCCAACCCGGACTCCTTATAAATAAAAAATCCTTTATTTTAAACTTCCCCCACTTCCATTTCCCTCCCAACCATCCCATATACTCAATTTCTCCCTTTAATAACCCACAAAATCATCCTTCTCTAATCTCCACATCAATTTCCATTTCTCATATCTCCATTTTCTCTTCCAAAAATCGGTTCCCACATTCTTTTGTTCCCCAAATTGATTTTCTAGGTCCGAGTTTGGTGTCCATGTTAGTTTAGGATTTTTTATAGTCGATCACACACTCATCATTGTTGATTACTTGTAAGGTAAGTTGATTTCTCCCAAACTTTTAACATTTCATAGTATCAATTTGAAATCACAACAATTAACTTGACTTTGGGTTGTAAATCATGTGTTTGAATGTTGAACTATAGTTAGAGAAAACCTTGGAATGACGGTATGTGAGTGTGTTGTAAATTTTAACCAGCGAAATCAAGTAATAGGTTGAATTGGAAGTTTTGACTTAGGGTTCGTAGTTTCGATTTGTTAAAATGTGAAATTTGTGTCAACGTAACCCTAGGATGATTAACTACCATATTATATGTTGAAATTCTTGTATAGGCCTAGTTTGATTGTGTAAATTGTTGAAATAAGGCAGGAAGTGTGAGTCAAGTCTGAAACCTGGCACAAAACTGACCTACGAACCTCACCCACGGATCATAGGTCGGGGTCCGTGGGTCAGTTGCACACAAAATTTTATACAAGTGTAGAACCACAGTGTGGACTACAGTCCGTCGTTCCATTGACGTATCGTTCTACACATCCATGTTTCCCACATCAAAGACCCAATTTTGGGTACTCTGACCTACGGAGGGGACCTATGGACCATCGTTCTATCAACGGGTCGTAGGTGCCCACTGTGGGTCAACGGTTCTGCCACTGTCCTGAAATTTTTTTGGTTTTTGTTTGGGTCCGTAGATCCGAGGTAAGTGTTCTAAATTTTTCTAAGTGTGAGAGTGACATACGGACCAGACCTACGTTTCGTAGGTCGACCCACGGACCGTCGACGGGGTCTCGTGAGTCCAATCTAGGGTTTTGCCTGACCCGATCAAAACCTCTTATAAATTAAAAAACCTTTCATTTTAAACTTCCCCCACTTCCATATTTCCCTCCCAACCATTTCTAACCTTTCATATACTCAATTTATCCCTTTAATAACCCACAAAATCATCCCTCTCTGATCTCCACATCAATTTCCATCTCCTATATCTTCCTTTTCTCTTCCAAAAATTAGTTCCCACATCATTTTCTTCCCAAATTGATTTTGTATGTTCGGGTTTGGTGTCCACATTGGTTTAGGAGTTTTTGCAGTCGATCACACACTCACCATTGTGGATTGCTTGTAAGGTAAGTTTATTTCTCCAAAACTTGGAACATTACATAGTTTCAATTTGAAATCACAATAATGAAGTTGACTTTAGGTTATAAATCATGTATTTGAATATTGAATTGTAGTTAGAAAAATCCTTGGAAAGACAGTATGTGAGTGTGTTGTAAATTTTAACCAACTAAATCAAGTAATAGGCCGAATTGGAAGTTTTGACTTAAGGTTCGTATGTTTTGATTTGTTAAAATGTGAAATTTGTGTCAACGTAACCCTAAGGATGATTATCTACCATATTATCTGTTGAAATGCATGTATAGGCCTAGTTTGATTGAGTAAATTATTGAAATAAGACATAAAGTTTGAGTCAACTATGAAACCTGGCACAGAACTGACCTACGAACCTCACCCACAGACCGTAGGTCGGGGTCCGTGGGTCAGTTGCACAAAAATATTTGTACAAGTGTAGAACCATGGTGTGTACTACGTTTCGTAGCTCCATTGATAGACCGTTCTGCACATCCGTGGTTCCCACATCAGAGACCTAATTTTGGGTACTCTGACCAACAGAGGGGACCCAGTGACCGTTGTTCCATCGACGGATTGTAGGTGCCCACCGTGGGTCAATAATTCAACCACTGTCCTGAAATTTTTTCGTTTTTATTTGGGTCCGATTCTTGTTCCAAAAATTTTCCATAAGTCTTTTTGAAGTGTTTTGGTACTAACTTAGCCTCTATAGGTACCATGGCCCCCAAGCAAGCTCTAACCTATGTCGCCAAGGGAAAGTCCAAATCCCTCGCTCCTTCGGGACATCTGATCATAGAGGAGGATGCTGAGGATACAGAGTACATTCCTCTCACCACCAGGACCTCCCCCACTGCCCCCCGCACTACCAAGAACCAAGCTCAGCAGGTTCGCTCTGACGTGGTCACTACCCCCAGTCTGAGGAAGGGGCCATACAGATCGGAGCACCGACTGGCTCAGAGTCACAGATCAGGTCTAGTTCTAGCTGCAGTACCGCCTCTTAAGCAGACTCAGATAGCTCTAGCGATAGCCCAGCACTACTAGAGTTGAGCCTACTCTCAAGGCTGATGAGCCTAACAGATGGTGTGTCCCGGGCCAATATCAGCTGTATAGAAATGGCACAATGTTGGATAAGCACCAACGGATGACTCGGACTATCACTGAGGAGCGCAGGGTTCTCACTAGCAGCCTCCACACCGTACCAGCTATTGAGGACTTTTTCCGGCGACACCTATGCGAGTGGATGGCACGGAGCCTTGGGAAATACAGCGAGGAACTAGCTAGAGAGTTTTACGCATCCTTTGTTGCCACTATCAGGAATTCCATCTTCAAATAGGCCAAGCCCGTCGCTCAGTGCGGGGTTGTACAATCAACAACTCAGAGGACACAATTCGCAGGTTTCTATATGGCCCAGCCCACACTCTGCCCATCAATACCATAGAATTTGACTACCGGATAGGCATCATTCAGAGTGAGGCATTTCAGAGAGATGCCGAGCAGAGAGAGACACTATTAAGATAGCTGGCTAGTCACATTGCTGAGGATAAGAAGTGTGTTGAGTGGGTCCGAACACCTCACCTAGGTATTAGGAAGGCCACACTAATCTTCCCTACGAAGTTCCTCTAGCTGCTGGTTCAAAATAGACTGTCCCCGACTCAGGCGGACAATGTGGTTACATGGTATCAAGCCGTGCTGATTGCAGCCATATAGCGGGGTTAGAGATTGACTTTGCTCACATACTGATAGCATAGATCCATGAGAGGGCCTTCAAGGCCACCACCACCCTGACGTTCCCGTGTTTGATTTTTCAACTCTACAGGGATGCTTCTGTTCCAGTGTTGCATTGTGATCAATTGCTTGATGCAACCAAGACTCTGGACATTCTCGTCATTCGGGATGATGCCAACTTCGTTACACCGCAAAGAGAGCCACAGATTGAGGTGCCACCTCTGGGTGATGAACTTGCTGCCGATGACTCCACCATTCCGGCCACTACAATAGACACTTAGGCTCCACTATCTCCGACAACCAATCAGGCCTCTAGCTCATCTCGAGCCACACCCTCTTCAGGGTCCACTGTAATCCCTCTAGCTCGAGTCTGGAAGCTGGGGGCTTAGATGGCCACTCTACTTTAGCATGTGAAGCCATAGATGCAGTGGTCTATGGTGGAGTCCGAGGCGAGGATGGAGCAGATGATGGACCAAAAGGTCCAGGCCATTCATAAGAACCTAGATGCCTTTGAGTTGCGAGTCTAAGAGAGTTCGGCCCCGACCATAGATGTGACCAGTTTCCAGACGGAGTTAGTTAGCCTCCGTGCTGATGTTTGCACTCCTAGCCCCCGGAGACTGAGCCAAAGTCTGCCCCTATGGTGCCGGAGGACAAGGTGGTGATGACTGTCTTATTTGGCGATACAATGCCACTACTAGACTCTTCCCGCATTGTTGGGAAGCAGCCACGCTCTAACTGCACTGTCGATACTAAGGAGGCTCAAAGACTGAGGAAGAAGGAGCACCAGCAATTGGAGGAAGCCAAAAGGGCATCATTACTGGATAAGGAACTTAGACAGCAGCAGGCCCGAGAGATAGGTTTCGGCCCATCTAGTAGTGTGAGCACTACTGAGGGTGCTGGGATAGTAGATGGGAGCGCTACTGATGGCGTTCCTAGTGTTGATCTAGCGGGCTCTGGGAAATCGAACCCACCCGCTTCTTGAGAGGTCTTAGGCGCATATGCGCCACAAGTTTGCTTCACCCTATGCTTTACTTTTGACTTTTTTGCATTGGGGACAATTGCACCTTATTTTGTTGGGGGTAGGGTAAATGGATTGTGAGTGATAGGGTGGAGTCGGAGTAACCCAACTCATAATCCTCTCTTGGGGTTTTCTTGCCTGTGTTCTTTTTCCCCAAGAGATTGTTTTATTTTTTGTTGAACCGGCATGTTTAGGAATGTATGTGTAGAAGTAAGTAGAAAAATGAAAGCATGATGGCATAAAAAGCATGAAAAGAATTATTCCCGTCCAAAAAGTTTGAAATGTGCTATATCTTTAGGCTTGATAAGTTGAATGTGATGGATCACAAAATGACACGATAAGGAACCGATTTGACTTCATGAATTAAGCTAAAACTTGAACTGGGTAATCGAATAATCTGATAATGAAATAATGTGCCAGGTGTGGGTGAGAAAAGCTTGAATGTTCATAGAGTGTGTGCCAGTCTAGAACTTACCCCGTTGGTCCTGCTAAGATAATCTAGGCTAGAAGTTGGGAAATGATCATAGGCCCTTGTTCAAACAAGTCCACTCAAGCCTAAAATTATCCAACCAAATGAAATAAATGTTCCCTTTTATCCAAATGTTTGAGCCTAATATAGACCACTTCTTTCAATTCACCTAACTCACATTCTCTAAAATAATTGTTTTGGCCCTGGTCCCTCCTTGGACATGTGCACCTTAACTTAGGCCAAAAGCCTAAGTTGAGGGTGGCTAATTTAAAAAGTTACCTTAATCTTGGCCCTGGTCCAACATTAGATATTGCACACCTCAACACATGCAAAATACATAAGTTGAGGGTGGATATGAAAAAGGAAACCAAAAGAAAAGGGGTATGAATAGAGTTATGTGTAGAAGAAAGAAAAAGATAGAAAAGAGAAGATGTGACTAAAGTCAAAAGAAAAGAAAAGAAGAATGACAAAGATGTTGAAAAACAAAGAAAAATATAGTGAAAGAAAAAGAAGAAAGTGAAAAATATGAGTTATAAAGTCAAAAGTCACATTTGTGTTTAAAAGAGTCAAGGGAAAGAAAATACAATAAAAGGATGTCAAAAAATAGGTTGAGAAAAGAGGTAAAAAGCCAATGTAATGTCAAGGAGGGCAGAAAGTCACTAAAAAGTACCTAAATGTACCATACCAGCCCTGAGCCTACGTTACAAGCTAAGAAAGTCCTATAGTGATCCTAGCAACTAGTTTGGAGAGTCGAAGCAGTCAAAATAACGGCAAGCCTATGGTATTGAGCACTAATTGTACTTGAAGTCACTTCTGAGCGTGAGTGTTGAACAAATCCTAAAATTTGAAAGTCATATCTATTGTGTGTGAAAAAGGATTTATTTTGAAGTGAGGGCACTAGTTACATTGTTGGAGAATTGATACCTTGGTGATTGTGAAAGGTGTATGTTGTGAAGTCTGTTGGTCGATCTATGTCATGTCTTGATCCATATGAGTTAGTTTGTTGAGTCTAAATGAAAAGATTTGCACTAAGTAAATGGAATGGATTGAAGAGTCCATGTGATTGCTTGAGTTTGTATGTCTGCTTCTATACAAGTGTCATTTAGAGTTTTAGTGTGTTGCTTGAGGACAAACAACAAGTTTAAGTTGAGGGTGTTGATATACGGTGAGTTTACGGTATTTTTTATGCATTTCACTTAGAAGTTGTGTATGTCTAGGGCATTATTGTTTTAGAAATAATGTGTTTTATATCATGTTTGCAAGAAATAAGCTTGGAATACAGTTGTTGGAGATAATAGCTGAAATTATGCAAAAGGAGCCACCCACGGACTGATCACCGGACCGTAGGTCCTGTGACAGACCGTCATTGGGCAGCGTATATGGAGCATAAGGGAATTCTGACCAAGTGTGGAACTACGAAGCAACTGACAAACCGTAGGTCGACCCACTGGCCGTCCTGCATATCCGTCGATGGGTTCAGAGAGTTGAAGTTCCAGTACCTGATGAAAAATCCTAACTATGGAGCCATGGAAGGGGACCTGCGGACCATAGGTCGACCAATGGTCCGTAGGTCGAGTTGTCACTTGAAGCCGCGTTCCAGTTAGCTTATTTCCTTATTTTGTTTCCTTTTTATTTAGGACATGTTTTCTATAAATAGGATTTATAAACCTCGTTTTTGGGGTTAGACAACATTGTTTACTTTTAGTTCTTGGTGTTTAGTTGAATTAACTTGCAAACTTTAGCAATTTGATTTCCGGATTTCGTTTTATAAGATTTTCACTTTGAAATTCAATTGGAGATTTTGGGTTTCTTCTACTCTAATTGTAAGTTCATGAATTCTTTTTATAAAAATATGAAATGTGTTCTTTCAAGCATGAGTAGCTAAAGCCACAACAAGGGTTGTGGGAACCATGAGCAATTAACAATGTATGAATAATATTAAGTAATTCTTGAATAGTGTTTATGCATGTATTGGTAATTCTTTCGCTTAGAAGTCTTTTTAATGGTTGCAAACGTTAGAACTCGCCTCGTTCCTAGTTGCCGGACCAAGGAGGTAATGAATGAGAAAAGAATTAACAATAGAGATTTAGTGGATGCTATCTAATAATCTAATGTCAATTGGTGCGACGGTCAAAACTAAGCCATACATTGATGTGATGTCTAATCTGAGGTAAAGGTAAGGGTTAGTAAAGTATACACCCATAGTCGGACCAAGGTGCGTAGTGAAATTCCCTATTTGGAGGACCAATCACTTAGGGATACCTAACTTACCAACTTTGCATGTAAAACACTAGGAAAGGATTACTATTATTAGGATTATTGCGTTAAAATCTTATGGGGAACACATACACCCTAGTTTCTCTCTCATATTGATAACTTAAAGTTTGAATCCTACTTACTCGTTACTTCATCAACAACATGTTACTTGCTTACAAAAGCCCCCCTATAATTACTTGTCTCTGAAATACTTTGACTAAACAGCTATAATAGTGAGTTAAGTTTAAGTCTGAACAATATTCCTCGTGGGATCGACCCCAACCTACAAGTTGGGTTCTTTACTTGATAACGATCACTTGTACTTTTTTAGGGAGGTGTAATTTGAGCATATCAGTTGCTTATTTGACTTCATGATATGAATTGATGAACATGCCGAATATGTATATGTTTCTCTTGAATGGTTGGCCTAATGGTTTCATGATTATGTTGAGTATGCGTTTAGTTGGAAAAGGTAGTTCCTCCTATGAACATGTGAAATGTTAAGTTTCATGCATAATGGGTTGTTATATGTAGTTCCTACTTCCTTGTGTTGCATTGATTATGTTTGAGATGGAGTTGAACTTTCCTCCTTTGAAGTGTGCCTTATTGTGATGTTTCATGCTTGATGGGCTGCTAGTTTTGGGTCTTTAATTCATAAGTTGTCTAGATCGTCATTCGAGGACGAATGTTCCCAAGGGGGAGATAATGTAACACCGTGGAAACTAGTAGGCTAAACTAGAGCTTTACGTGAGGGTTCTAGAGCTCTATGTGAGGGTTAGAGTCGTGAATTTAGCTCCTCGTACTTAGAATGAAGGATTTAGGGTTAAAACGTCAAGGTATGACTCCAAAAGTACCAACCAAGGGTCCTTGAGGAGGACCCTAGGACTGCCCAAGGCAGTTCACCCACGAGGGGACCTACGCCCCATAGGGGGGTCCATGCCTTGTGGATGGCCTCGTGGGTCAATTCTCATGACATTAGACTATTAGAAAGTATCACACTAAATCTCTGTTGATAATTCTTTTCTTATTAACTACCTCCTTGGTCCGGCAAGTAGCAACAAGGTGAGTTCTAACGTTGCACACTGTTAAAAAGACTTCTAAGTGAAAGAACTACCAACACATGCATAAACACTATTCAAGAATTACTTAGTTATTATTCATACGTTGTTAATTGCTCATAGTTCCCACAACCCTAGTTGTGGATTTAGTTACTCATGCTTGAGAGAACACAATTCATATTTTTGTAAAAAGAATTCATGAACTTACGTTTAGAGTAGAAGAAACCTGTAATCTCCAATTGAGTTTCAAAGAAAAAATCTTATAAACCAAAATCTGGAAATCAAATAGCCAAAGTTTGCAAGTTAATTCCCAGGAAAATATCAAGAACTAAAGTAAACAATAGTGTCTAACTCTCAAAAATGAGGTCTACATACCCTATTTATAGAAAAAAATGTCCTAAACAAAAAGGAAACAAAATAACAAAATAAACTTTCTGGACGCGGCTTTGATCGATGACTCAACCTATGGATCGTGGGTCGACCTACGGTCCTTATGTCCCCTCTGTTGGTCAACACTTGGAACTTTTTTGCATAGGCTGGAACCTTCAACTCCCAGTTCATCAATGACGGACGAGTAGGACGGACCGTAGGTTGAGCTACGGTCTGTGGGTCCTCTTTCGTGGCTCCACACTTCAAATTTTTATCAGGTACTGGAACTTCAACTCTCTGAACACCTTCTACGGACGTTCTCCGTTGTTCCAAGCTTGGTAAGACTTCCCAGATGCTCCTATCTACGCCCACCATCGACGGACCATCACAGGACCTACGGTCCGTACGTCCCTTCGTGGGTGGCTACTTCTGTAGATTTTTTAGCTGTCATCTCACTAAATCGCGTCCAAGCCTATTTCCTGAAAACATGACACAAAAACATTATTTTCAATACAAAATGGCCCTAGACACACACAACTCTTAAGTGAAATATATTAAAAATACCATAAACTCACGGTATATCACTTAGCACCGAGTGGATATTGACATGAGATGGAAGCCCTCACGTGAGTTGAGCCCGGGTTTCTAAGAGCAATCTTTTGAGATGGATGCCCTCACGAGAGTTGAGCCCGGGTATCTAGTAACAATCTCCTTATCCCATAACTACGTTCCCCCGTAGGTTATTTAGCTATTGGATACTCTTAAGCTAAAGTAATGGTTCTACCTTAGGTAAGTAAGATAACCCTTTTCGGTGTGGGTAACACTGAATTCCATGTTAAGCTCACATGGTCTATGTCGGTTAAGGCTATTTCCCACAAGGTCAAGTCTAGTATGATCTATGGCTACTCAAGAAGCTTTACTTAGTATGGGTGATAGTATGGGATCTCATTCATGAATTGCACAAGTATACTTTGTGGGTGGTTGTGGTATGTTCCTCTTATGTTATGATGATTATGTAATGAATATGCTTATGACTATGTGCTAAGTTTGTTTGATATGAGGACTCCTTGTAATGATGTATCTTTAACTTGGATTATTGTCATGCGTTGTTTTCCTTGGTATGATTGACTAAAGGTGAATGTTCCCTTGTCTATGAGAAATAAGCTAAGAATGAAATCTAAATATTGTAAACATGAATAAGGACTTAAAGTGACTTGCTTAGCATGGTGGGATTATGGGGTCTTATCCATGCATTGCACAAGCTTCCCTTGAGGTGGTGCATGAAGTGTTTCTCTTATGTTATGCTAAGACTACATTGTATTGACTATGTCTATGTCTATGATGTTATCTCTTATGTTCACTAGTTATGATTATTGTCTACCATGTTATAGCCTATGTCTTATTATGATATCTCTTATGCTTATGACTTGTGTTTTTCCACTATCTTCAATGATGATTTAACTTAGCAAAGTGCATGCATTCAACTAAAATGTCCCTTTTGGTATGTTTTCAAAGTTTTTATGCATGACTATCATACTTGGTGCATTTTTGTACTAACCTTTATTTTCCTAGATTTTCTCCAAGTGTAGCCTCTGGTTCTCAAGGTGGTCCTCATTGTGGCTAGAGCTTGGATTTGATCATTTCTCCTAGCTTGTTGGTGAGTCCTCATGATTCGAGGACGGATGCTATCTTTGTAGTTTCTTTTATTGTACTTCCATTTTCGGACATGTTGTATGGACTAGTCCCAATTTTATTCAAGGATTGTAATAGATGGCTATATTGAGACAAGTCTAGACTTCCGCTTTGCTTTTATGAAAAAAAATTTAAGGACTTGAAATGTATTTTACTTCTTATTGTTCTAATGCTTTATGTTATGATATGCTAAGTGGCTTAAATGGTTCCCTTTGGGGTATTATGTGCTTGTTACATATAGGGGTACCCCTTGGTCATGACAATATAATTCCAAACACGAACTCATATACGTCACTTGTGTATAAGGGGTAAAACTGTTCTACTTCTTCTTCTTCAGCAGTTCTCTTGCACAATACCTAGATTATGCCTCTTAAAATTAATATACCATTAATATATAAGCCTCAATTAGTATGTACTAGTATAAAGAAAAAAGAAATTGAAACAGACTGAAAAAGAAACAATGTTGTAATCTGGAACCAAAATTGTACTAGTGAGCACCCAAGGGTGTAGCCCTGTGGTCAATGAAGTGGGTTGAACACTAGGAGTTTGTTCTATCCTTGGGGACAATTACCTAGTACCTATTGTTGTTGGGAGGTGACATGTGTTTTATGAAATTAGTAGAGATGCACAGAAACTAGCCTGAACACCATAGATATAAAGAAAAAAGAGTATGCGGAAGACCTTAACTCAAACTTGTGAAGGTAGAAAGATTGTTTTCAAAAGATCCTCAGCTCAACTAAGACATATCAAAACAAGTTTGGAGAGGAAATACAATAATGAAGAAACCATTTTGAGAAAAAAAAGAAATGAACAATACCGACAAGAAATAATATATAATAAAAGCTTACTACAGTAAACAAAACAACAGATAACAGAAATGAAATATGGAAACCACATTTTTAGTCTTACACAAATTTGTCTGTTGGTAACTCATAATATCAGATAATTGTTGTAGAAACGAAACTACGAAAACCAAAAATGATGTTCGACTACATTCTAATATTGTAGCTTGCTAAATCTCGGGTATCAGCTAGAATATTTCCCTCAAACACAAGTTTTTGCAGATGAACTGTCATGTTTAGTTTCTATAAAAGCGTGTCTTCACATTCTTGATCAACACCAGCATGTGCACTTCTAGTGTAATACTTCCACTACTCATCTTGATTAAGATTTGTATTCTTATACTCTTCACCTTTAAGACGGACTCTTCATTGATATCACACTGATAATGTCTTCGAATCTTCAAATTTTTGTTTCCCAAGAAATAGATCCATAGAATTTATCGAGTAGCCAACTCTGCTTTTCTATAATTGTTTTAATGTCGCGAATAATTAATGCAGCCTTGAATTCTATTTTAACAATTTCCTCTATTAGCATTACCATAGAAATAAGCAACTTGTCTCTCGGATTGGAAAGCATATGAAGTGTTTATCCACTATGGATTTTGTCATTTTCAAGAAACTTTCCATTATGAATAAGAGAAAATTGCTTTGAGTTTACTCCTTCTTTGACCCCAATCCTTTATTTGACATCCTGGATAGTATCGAAAGTCCTTGAATAAACTATAATTGCACAATTAGCCTCTCTTCACCAAAAATACCTTCGGGAATGAATTGTCGATATAAGAATGAAGGGTGGAGTTTTCTATAATGCCACAATCCATTAGCTTTTGTTCGTCGTCTATTAGGAGAACATCTTTTGGAAATAGCAGTTGAAGACATTATGGTACTCCCACATCTGATACTATTTGATTCTTTAACTGTTATAGTGACTGTTTTAATGACCTTCACGTCTATAGTCATATGAAAAAGGATGAACAAAAATAAATTATGGTCCATAACGGTTTAATCAACTGTCAACATGTATTGTTGCAAATATTCTATAGTTCAATCAATTCAGTTTCAGTACAAGAACATTATTTAAACTGTATTTACAATCATAATCACCATAAAACAAAAACATTCTAAAGCATAGACCAAAAGGATGGAGAATGCAAATTTTTAAGGTTAAAATCATGTCGTCAACAATGTAATTGTATATTCGGTTTTGTATGTTCAAAGGATTCGGATTGAACTCCTACGGCTTTCACTCAAACCCTACATATGAATAGATCAAATGGGATTATGGTAGATTCCAAACTAGAACTCATATTCCTAAAATCCTAAATCCGCCAAAGGTGGATGTAGAGCATCAATTATAGATTTATCTGAACATATCCCTCATAACTTTACCTTCGACTTTTTATATATGTGTTAAATGTTTTACTAAATCATTAATTTCTATTCCAAATAATCATATGAGTTAGGGTTGAATCCTAAACTTCAAATCTTGGTTGTGATAGCAAATCCCACCATTTTATTTCAAAATTTATATCGATAATTACTTATATGTGTAATTAAACGTGGAATAACATTTTATCTCGGATTGTTATAAGGAGCAAACTTTTTTTTTCATCTTCAACAGCAGTTCTCCTGCGCTTCATGCTCGACTCCATCTTTTTCAAAGCTTGAAATCTCCTACAAAATAACACAAAAACAATAGAGAAATTGAGAAGAAGAAAAAGGTGGTGTAAGAAGCAATATTCGAACCACACAGAAGAACTTTAACTTTCTAGTACAATGTCTTATATATGTGTATGTACTCAGATCGGATCAACCTCAATTTGTTATAGGAAAAAAATATTAAACATCAAAGAAAAATGTGAATTAAAAGATTAAGTAATCTTATAATGTTAAAATTCATCATGGAAAAAATGTTAAACCTCAAATTAAAATGTAAATAGATCTAGTAATATCATCATTATACTCTTTTTTTCCTTCTAAAAACAAATTTAATTCTTAATTAATTCACAATTAATCTTGAATGTGTGAATACGAATTGACTCGGATCATATCAACCAATAATCTGAGACTCCCATGTGGAAGGACTCTCACACAATGGATCAAAGGTTCCCCGAGGATAATATGTTGATGACTTCCAAGAGCTCCTATTGGCAGAGTCATTTGGCACCTCGATGTCGACTCATCCCATCTTAAGGTTGAATAAATTCAGATGAGTCGAGGATTTTGACTAAGTTAGGATTTAGTGTCCTCAATGTCATCTTTATGCTCATAACTGATGTTAATATGTTGATATGCAGCAATGAAGGCTTTAGAGTGAGGCAAGGATATTATGATGCAAAAAGGAACGAAAAAGTTGAAAAATTTAAAGAAAAAAGAAGCTAAAGGTCACAGAAGCCATTCGGCGACTCGCTGAGTGGGCCTCCAGCTTGCCTAAAGTAACAACAAAATAGCCCATGGACAAAACCAAATTAGCGAGAAAATGGGAATTTCAGCGTCACACCAAATGAATCGGCGATAGTGATCAATCTCGCCAAAAGATCCATAATAAATCTATGGAGGAGCCAAGCCAAAAGGCGAGAAGAAAAGCAACTCGGCGGATTGTAGAACTGGTCGGCAACCCTGACTTACGTCACCTAGTTGACTCCGCACTGAAATTTTGGGAACATATAAATACAATTTTTGAAATAACAAAAGGAGTTCCCACACTATTTACTTCTAGAATTTTGAGAGTTTTTACACTTTTGAACATTGTTTGACTTTTTTAATATAGTTTGGGATTTAGATTTGGAGATTGTAAGATTATAGCTTCTATTTTCAACATTTGGGGATTGCAGATCATTAGCACATCAGATGGAAAACTTTGTTGGTAATGATTTCTTGTTTTTTACTATGGTTAGCTAAAACCCCTTACCTTAGAGGTGTGATCATGTAGTTGAATATGTTAATTAGCTAATGGGTATTATTAATTGCTAATTTTAATGTTGTTTTGAAGTGGGTTCGATTATTTGTTCATGTTTTAATTGAGGAATTGAAGTTGCAAATTCAATTCTAGTTAAGCTCTATGTGCTTGCTTGAGAAAGAGGAAATAGAGTAGAATGATTGATTGATAGTTGTATTGATTGTGTCTTTAAGATCTAGCTTAAGAAAGTGGGTTTGATTGCGTCTTTACAAACCCAACTTGAAAGGGTGGGTTGATTAAGGATTTAGGTTGTTTGGCAGAGTGAAGCTTATCGAGGTTCGAGAGAACTCACTTGAAACGTAATAGTTGATTGAAAGATGGCTATTCTATTCAAAACCTAGCCTACCCATTGAGATTCAATAACTTTAAGCAACTAGTAATTACCCATTACGTGAAATTAGCATTCGATTTATCACATTCCTAAGGTTCAATCTCTAATTGTTTATTTACCGTGTACAATGCTATCTGTCCTAAATTTGCTACTAAACCCCCCATTTGATATCAACTATTTGTGATTTGTTTTCGTGTTGTGAAACTTTTACTTATACAAACGATTAGGACACATTTTTACTTGTTAATTGAATTTTCTATTGTATCACTCACTGTGGGATCGACCCCAACTCTTAGTTGGGTTATACTTGTTAGCGACCGCCTACACTTAGAATTGGATGAAGTATAGTTGAGGGTTATCAAAAATGGTGCCTCTACCGGGGAGTTGTGTTTAGAATTCTTTTATTGAAGTATATTCATGAACTAATTTTATTATAGTAGAATTATCTTATTTGTGTTCTTGTTGGCTACTCTAAAAAAAGTGAAGAAATGAGTGTAAATGGGTGTAACTCAAGTTAACTTGGGAACAATGATGACATCGGAAAATTTGCATGATGTCAATGAGGATCAGTTTGGAAGTGCGGATGCTATTCGATTGCCCCAAATTGTGAGCAATGTGGTGTTTCATGTGACCAGCACAATGTTGCAGTTTTAGAAAATTGAGGGTCTCTTTGGAGGGCTTGCTCATTAAGACCCTCATGACCACATCCAAAATTTTGTAGATGTGTGTGGACCGTTTTCCTTCAAGAACATCACTCAAGAGTCAGTCCAACTCTGTTTGTCTCCCTCTTCTCTAATGTGGGAGGCAATAAAGTGGTTGACTGAATTACCAAGAGAATCAATTACTTCTTGGTATAAGCTCACAAAAGTTTTTTATGAAAGCTTTTTCCCTCCTTCGATGATAGTTAAGTTGAGGGATAATACTCAGAACTTCAAACAGATTGATGGTGAGCCCATTCACGAAACATGGTTGAGGTTCCAAAGGTTGTTCCTCCAATGTCTGACGCATGGGTTGCCGGGCAATGTGTTATTGCAATATTTTTATTGGAGTCTCGACACGGTCAACAAAGTTGTCGCTGATCAACTCATTCGGGGCAGAATCATGACACATATGTTTGACATAGCTTCAACCCTACTTGATGAGATGACGAAAATTAATTGTGCATGGTACAAAAGAGAAAATCAGGTGTCTCATTTGAATCTTTGGTTAACAAAAGAGCAAATGGAAAAGAACCAAGAGCGAGATGAAAACATGGCTAAGATGATGACCCAAATGGACCTACTAATGAAGCATCTCATGGTAAGTGGTTGCAAGGCTGTTAATGCAATCGGTACTAATAGTGGTGTAAACCCCGATGACATACACTTTGAGGCAATGTATAATGAAAAGGTGTTGTTCTTGTCAAACCAAGCAGGGGGTTGTTCTTGTCAAACCAAGCAGGGGGTTCTCGTTTGAGCTATCCAAGGTCGGGTAGAAATCGAGGTTGAAATAGAGATTGCATTGATGGTTGGAGAGATCGAGATCGTGAATGGCGTGACCATGGGGAAAATTGGAGAGATAGAGATGGGGAGAAAATTCGCTATTTGCCTCTTCATGAACGTCAAAAGCCGAAGGGACCAAGGGCTGGTCCTAAAAGCTTTCAGACCAAGGATATGCTTTCTTGTATAGTGAACAAGGTGGAAGGGTCGGACAAGGTATCTTATCGTTCTCCTAACTCATCATGTGCTAAAAGTTACTATCGTTTGAAGTTGACCCAAAACTTAAAAGAACTTACGAATGACTTGAATGAATTCTCTTTAGTTCTTTTTGGAACTCAAGGTGCTACATCTAGTGACTTAACACTTAAGAAAATTTAAATTTCTCAGTAAAATCTTACTCACAGCGAAGAATGGTTTGAGTCTTAGCTCAAAAAAAATTTGGGCTGTTACACCTTCGAATAGAAAAAGTCATGTACTTCTCCTTTTCCTTAGAATAGAGAAAGACACATATTTGTCACTTTCCTTAGAATAGAGAAAACACATACTTCTCCCTTTTCCCCTTAGAATAGATTCTTAGTTCTAGTCAAATATGGGCATAATAGGGACCATGAAATTAATTACTAAGGCTTCTTATTATGGAAATAATTCCAAATAATTAATTTGAATTATTCTTACCATAACAAATTACAAATCATTCTACTAGAAATTCGCAATTGCACTCCTCTATTTATATTTCGAAATTCCCTATTAAACACATGTAATTCTCCATGTTAAGATTACAGATACTAATCAATTAATTAAAATACTGATGAATTTAATTCAATGATCAATTTCCTTTAGAGCACTGCTTAACTTATTTCATGTGTAGGATTCATAAATCCACTTGTAAGGTTTGACACGATGAAAAACTTATAAGCTTCTCAAAAAGGCATATCATTAATCTCTATATCGAGACATGGATTCCGCCAAGTAACTTATTCTTTCACCAATATACATTATCATCATCAAATCTACAAGGCATATTGACCTATCTTAGAATCTCACCTTTTAATAAATCAAAATGATAATCAACATATACATATCATAATAGTTAAATCAGGATTAAGAATATAAGTACATTTAATAGTTTAGAGAATATGCTTTTGTTAGTCAATCTAAAGCAACTCTCTCTACTTGGTCCCATTCAATACATACAAAATGCACTAGCACAAGAAGTTGGAACTATACAATTTCCATAATCAAGATAAACAACATATAATCTTGTGCTACAATCGTACCGATGGCATTTCCAATTCCCATCTTAGATTGTGAATAAAAAACTTTATACTTATATGAACTGATGATTTAGTGTATGAGCTAAAACTCTATACACTTAGTCATCTACTATCAACATCAATCGGAGGAAAAGCTATGTGTGGGGAAATAGGTTTTTCCAACAACATATTTAGGGATGCCTTTGGGAGCTAGTTCTCAGTCTTATGAGATCAGGAACAATGTGATAGAAAAGTGTGATATGAAGTTAGCAAGGTGGAAATCACAATATATGTCCAGAGGTGGGAGACTTACTTTGATAAATTCGGTCCTTGATGCCCTCCCAACATATATGATGTCGATGTTTCCAATTCCTCAGACAGTCATTGATAGATTGGACAAAATCAGAAGAAAGTTTTTGTGGCAGGGAAATAATGAGAAAAAGAGTTATAACCTGGTCAAATGGGATGTTTTAACAGTGGGTAAAAGACAAGGGGAATTGGGTATTAAGAACTTGAAATATCAGAACAAGGCTCTTAGAATGAAATGGCTGTGGAGGTTTCGCAATGAAAATCAATCATAATGGAAGGAAGTCATTAGTGCAAAGTATGAAGGAGAATATTGGAGGACGACCAAAACTGTTAGTACACCTTATGGAGTAAGTGTACGGAGGTCCATTAGATCCTTGTGGGATGATTTCAAAAAAAAATACAAGGATCAAAATGGCAAATGGGGAAAGAACTGACTTCTAGATGGATGTATGGCATGAGGCTGGTAGGCTAGAAAAATTGTTTACAGATATTAGTACCTTAGTGTCACACCAGCATAAGTCCATAGCTGATCACTAGTTTCCCCAAGGTTGGAACTTCATTTTTAAAAGACACTTAAATGATTGGGAGATCCAGAGAGTTTCTGATTTTTACAACACCATTGGTCCACTCAATGGATTGGAGGGTGGTCAGGATACTTTATGGTGGAAGGGTAACAAAAAAGGTATTTTCAAGGTGAATTGTGCTTGGAACTTGTTGAACAACTCCTACCAGTTGACAAGTAATTGGCCTTGGAAAGGAATATGGAATCCAAAATACCCCTCAAAGTGTCATGTTTTGTGTGGTTATTGGCAAAGGAAGCAGTTTTGACCGAAGACAACCTAATGAAGAGTGGGATTCCATTGTGCTCAAGGTGCCTATTTTGTGGGGAAACTGCTGAGACAGTTAACCATCTTTTTCTACAATGTAGAGTAACTAGCCAACTCTGGAGACTATTCCTAAATCTCAAGGGCATGTCATTGGTCATGCCAAGCAAGATCACTGAAGCCATTCAGAGTTGGGAAGAAACTGGAATGTAGTCTAAGAGCAGAGAGAGATAGAGAATTTTCCCTTCTAGCATTTGGTGGGCAATATAGAAGGAGAGGAATTCCAAATATTTTGATAGTATAGAAAACAGTACGTAAAAAGTCAAGCTTAATTATTATTATTTTCGTTTAACTAGCATATATATTTCATTCAGACCAAAATATACAAGTATAGTTCAGACAGCCTGGACAAGTTGCTCTAATTACAATCATATCCTTACATCTAAATAAAACAAGAAAACTAATCAGGATAGTTGAAAATCTCTTGTAAACTCCTTCTCCAGGATGAATTGCTTCTGCCTCATATATGTAGATGAATCACCATGTCTTTGATCAACAATTTTGGCTGAAATATTTTCTTTTGAAATTGAGCACAATTTCTAGCTTGCCACAACTTGTATACCACCATTGCTAAAGCACTACTTGTTATCTCAGCTATCCCACTTTTCTTCCTTACTATTTGGCTCATCCATTGCACTTCATCTTCCCATCTCATGGCTTGTCTTATATGCCCCCAACCAATGTAGTACACGTCTCTATATGTTTGTGGTAATTCTACATTCAAAGAATAAGTGTGCAAATGTTTCCATATGCAGTCCACAGAACACACAATCTGGGGGCACAGTGATTCCAAACATCAATAATCTTTCAACTGTTGCAAGTCTCTTTTGTATGGCAACCCATAGGATAAATCTATGTCCTGGATGTATCCTTGGATGCATTGTTAAGTGTTTCCAGGCTACCTTGGGATAATCTGGAAGCAGTGAGATAACTTCCCCCCTAGTTGTACATCCTTCCATGACTATGGCATCTGATCCTCATCTGCTCCCTAATCTCCAGGACTTTCATCACCACCCAAGATGCATTCCTAGGGATCCTTACGTGGTACATATGCCCAGCTTTGATGTAGTAGTTATGAACCCATTGCACCCATAAATAATCCTTATTTCTATCTATATCCCATAGAAATTTAAGAATAGTTGTTTTGTTCCAAGCGCATACATTTAGCACATTAAGTACTCCTGCTGCTCCTGGTAGGCATATATTTTCCCAAGATACTAAGGCTTTCCAGTCCATAGGAAAGTTCTACAGAATTGTTCAATTGCCTTGATTACTTTCTTGGGTATAAGGAAGATCTGAGCCCAATAAGCCTGTACTCCAAAAAGGACTGCTTTAATTAGTTATAATCTCCCTGCATATGACAGTAATTTGGCTGACCAGCAAGTGATTTTAGCAGTTATCTTCTCAATTAAGGGGAGATATGCATTGACTCCTAGTTTTTGAGATGCTAATGGCACTCCTAGGTATCTGAATGGCATATTCCCCTCAGTGAATCCCAAGGTATCAATTATAATTTGCATTATATGGTCAGTCACCCCTGCAATGTATATGGAGCTCTTTTTATATTTTCTTATAGACCAAATGCCTCAAAAAACTTCCTAAATGAAGCATACATCAAATTTACTGAAATCAAATCAACCCTGCAATACATCAATAAGTCATCAACAAAACTAATGTGAATGCTCTGTAGTCCTTCACACCTGCGATGATAATTAAAGTCCACATTCGATGCCATTTGCTGAAGTTCTCTTCGAAGGTGTTCCATAGCCAATACAAAGAGGTAGGGGGACATAGGATTCCCCTGTCTGAGGCCTCTCTGTGCTGGAAAAGGTTCAGTTAGCCCACCATTGAAAAGCGAAGAATATGATACTGTAGATATGCATATCATGATCCAATAAATAAACTTTGCTGGAAATCCCATGTCACTCATCAACATCTCTAAGAAACCCCATTCGAAAGTGTCATAGGCCTTCCTTAGGTCCACCTTTAATATACATCTCGGTGAAATCCATTTTCTGTTATAGCTCTTGAAAATTTCACGACTGACCAAGATATTATCAACTATACTTCTACCCTCCACAAAAGCTGATTGAGCTTTATCAACAAGATCAGAAATCACCAGCATCAGTCGATTAGTTAAAACCTTAGCTATGATTTTATATAAATTGGTCCAGCAAGCAATAGGTCTATAATCACTAACCTTTGTTGGGGCTTTGATTTTAGGAATTAAAGTTACTGCTGTAACATTTATAGCATGATGAAGCCTACCAGTCTGAAAAAAATGTAGTACAACTGATATAACATTTTTCCCAACCAGTTTCCAGTTCTTTGTAAAGAATTCAATGGAAAAACATCCACTCCTGGGGCCTTGTCCTTGGGCATGCTCTTTATGGCCTCCATTATCTCCTCTTTAGTTACTTTATTTATGAGCCCTCTTTGTTGCATAATAGTTAAGCATGGACAACCTCTAACCACTCTAGTATTTAAACATTTCAGTTTTGCAACTTTTGTCCCCATCGGCCCTTTGAAGACTGATATAAACTCAGCTTCAATTTGTAGAGGTTCTGTCAGCTTTAGACCAGTTTTTGTGCATGTAGAGGTAATAGTGTTATGACTAGACCTTATCTTCCACTGGGCATGGAAATATTTGGAGTTTGAGTCTCCAAGATCAATCCAATTTGCCCTAGCTTTTTGTATAAGTGTAGCCTCTTCAATCTTGCTCCATTTCTCCAATTCTATGATTGTCTATTTCTCCTGATCAATAAGTTCTTGATCCAGATTACTTATCTGAATTTTTCCTTGAATTATCTCTAGTTTTTCCCTTAGTACCTGCAACTTTTTCTTATATGAAGCCATATATTTATTTATGTCCTTACTCTGAGGCTTAACATATTTGAGTTTCTCCCAGACCTGCTTCATAGTATTCCCCTCCACACTATCACCCCAAGCATTTCTCAATCTTACAGCAAAGTCAGGATGCTCCATCATATTATTGAAAAACCTAAAAGGCCTATAATGAATGGTGTTATACTACTTGCATTTTATTAGGATGAGGAATGGTCGGATACTGAAGGATTCAAATATTATGCCTCTATATGCCCAAACTGCTGCAGCCAAAACATATTACCAAAAGCCCAATCAATCTTACTAAATACTCTCTTATTCCCTCCCTATTTGTTGCACCAAGTAAAATGCCATCATGTTGCCTTAATTTGTGTTAGTTGTAACTAATCAATAGTATTTTGAAATCCATGTACCTCTTGTTGAGTGACAGGAGATCCCAATCTATCCTCAGAGATCAGAACACTATTAAAGTCACCACTTATAATCCAAGGAAGTTGATTCTGCAAAGTTATTTGCATAAGATTCTGCCATAATAATTATTTCTTCTGCAATTCATTTCTAGCATAAACCACAGTATAATATAACCTCAGTTGGAGCCCTGGTTCTTCAACTAAGCAATGGATGAATTGCTCCTGAAAATCAAGTGTTTGCACTTTCAATGTTGATTTCCACATAAGCCATATTCTACCATTTGCATCATCCTTGTAATTATTTACACTAGACCATTCATATGCTAATTTGTTAATAATTTGCGCAGCTCTCTTTTCTTTAACTGTTTTTTCCAGGTATCCCATCATATCTACTCTATGTTTATTTAGAAAGAGTTTAAGCTCTTTTTGTTTATGGCCTTGATTAAGGCCCCTTACATTCCAAGTTGAAAGTATCATGTTGGAAGAAATGGCATATAGTTGCCAACACTCTTCCAGTTGCCCTGTATTCCTTCCTCTTCAATCAATGTGTCCAATGATATCTCATCCACATGTTTCTTACCATCTCTCTGGACAAGATCTATCTTTGGTTGATATGTAGGCATTTAATTTCCTTCTTGTATATCCTCACTTGCTACAATATGAGTTTGAGGTTTAATAGGCATCCACTTGGCTACGAGTCTCTTAGTAGCATTCTTCATCTTCCCCTTCCCATGGTTCACTTTTATTCCTCCTCCTAGGTCTTTAGAGGAATGTTTGTACCAGCATTCACTCTCATCATGCCCCAATCTGATACAATGATTACAAAACTTTGGTTTCCACTCATACTCAATAGTCTGATCCCAAGGTCCAAAAGGTGTTTCCACTACTATAACATCATGCAGGCTTTTAGCCAAATCCACCTCAATTAGTACCCTGGCATAGGATATTTTTTCAGCATTTGCAGTGAACCCATCAGTGTATAGTGGTATCCCAATTGCACTAGAAAGTTTGCTCAAAGCTCTAACAGACCAGTATCCCACAGGTAGGCTAGGAAATCTCACCCAAATTGAAATTTGATTATACATATCAGCATTCAACTCAAAGTCCAACTCCCAATTTTGTAGAATCATAGGTTTATTCCCATAGAAATACGGCCATGTTTGCATAACTTTTTCTCTATCAATGGTATTTTGGAACTTAAACACATAGTACCCATCTTCATGATACAAAATCTTAGGTAGTTCAACAAAACCCCATACCTTCCTAATAAATTATGCCATCTGTGCTTCATAAGGATTTCCCCCCAATAACATATCCTATTAGTGCATTTTCTCACTCCTTTACCTGTAATCGGATATCCTCCTCTTTTATCTGAACTGTAAGAATACCATCCTTAATCACAGGGGGGATGAAGTTCAGTCTTTTACCATTACTGCAGTTTCCTTTCACATGTTTTCGAGCTCCAGGAGTAGGTTGTATGGACGTGCCAATATCAGAAAATTGCATTCGTCTCTTCGGTGTATCCTTCCCATCCGCATCTCCCAGTTGAATCTCATCCTCTAAACTACTAGTATCATTCACCTTTTCTTTCGCCTGGTACTTCGGAGGTAGAAAATCCCCAAAAGTGAGCAGCGACAGTTTATGAGTTGATCTAGTAGCTGGTGTGACGATTTTGGGAGTGTGTGTAAGTGGTGATTGTCGTCGGCGGGACATCAATGAAGTATTCTAAGCTCACAATCGCTACCTTGCTATTGTGCACTGAGAGCACTCTCTTAACATGTGCCTCTCAAGCTTAATTTCTTGTTGCTACTGTGTTTTTGGTGTAATCAATTATACTCTAATGACACAATCTCCCTAATTGATGTACTAGACTCAATTTAGGATCAGATAGCTAGATTTGATGATCTTATTGTAAATATGGCTCAGTACTACCTATGTACTGTTGTAGTAATATACAAAGTTACCTGTTTAAAAAAAAATGTAAATACACCATAAACAAATATATGATCTATTAAAAATGAATATATAATTATTTTATAATAAATATTATATTTATACACATGGTTAATAGTATATATCCCAACAAAATTAAGCCACGTCAACTTTAATCAGAAAGAGAAATTGGGGAATCCTATCAGAGCTTTTTGAATGAAATATTTCACCTTAATATATTATTGGAACATGAATAATAATAACAATTATCTACTCATAAAATTATAATGATGGTAAATTTTTCTCTAATGTTAAACAGATATATTCGAGCATTATGAATTAAATCATTTTGCATAAAGAAAAATTTACCCCCAAAGTATAGTTCTCACCGCAAATCAGGATTAATTGAATTCAAAAGCGAGTAGTGTGTATTGTCTTGGAAACCCAAAAAATAAAACAATTATTTACACATACAACGTAACTACCTAAATCCACTTTTCTACACTAGTGTTTGGCATCAATTTATTTACCAAGTTTGTACTTCCATATAATTATTATTCCACTATTGGAGGTTATGACACCAACATCCACAATGTAATGTCATTTCGACAGTATAAGATAAAAGGTGTGGTGTTTCCTTTTTGTAAGACCTTACATGGATAATTCAAGAAAATGAACTTCTACTTGTACAATAGTTGAAAGTGGCATTATGAACACTTTTGAACTTCAATCATTGATCTTCATTGCCAAATCAAGCAAACAATTAAGCATGATATTCACTGAAAATGGGTGGTTATCACGACCCAATATAGGAATGTGACCGGCGCTAAGGGGGAGAATCCCAAATCAAGCCTTTTTAGAATTCTATAGAAAATTGGACAGAATTTCTTTTGTTTCTAGGCCTATCCTGAATTTTTCATGTCTCAATCCACAACACAACTAATAACAACTATAAGCCAAGATATAATATCCATCGATGATCTAAATTCCACGCAATAATACTAATTCATCTCCAAAATATGAAAAAAGAAGTTCAAAACTAGTCATTGGACTACAATACGAAGGAATAATCATGACTCAGATAAAAGAAATGACAAATGGAGTGACTCTAAGAGTTTTTAAAAAATAAAATAAATCATAGCAATTCAATATGTCTGCCATGCAAAGCAATGCGAGGCTCACCAGATATTATCAATCCACACTCTCTAATTAATGAGATCTTCTCCAATGTCACCTAAGTTCTCTATATAAACATTTAGCGAGGAGTGAGACACTATCTCAGTGAGTAATAAAACTTAACCACAACCATTTTATTGAGGGAACAAGTCAGAAAACATGCTAATATAATAATCAAAATGATGAAATCAATGCCCTTTCAGAAACGGTAACAATATTTAATCTTATTTCTCTCCTGTAAGATAAATCAATGTGAACTTTTAGAAATAAACTTAGAAAAACACTTTCATATCAATCTTATATTTGGGAGGTTTCCAAGGATGAATCATGTAATCACTGTGGCCTTCTCTTTAAGAAGTAATCAATAACGGTGAACTCCTCATAAAGGAGTTAAATATTTATATTGGTAGATCCCTACTCGAGAGATATCGGTAACGATATGCTAGTTCTACATTTCCACTAGCAAGGGCTTTATCGGTAATCTGTAACTACAAGGTGCGTCGGGTCTAACGAACCTATCGTTAGCTACGGAATCCATCAAGGTCTACTCTCATTTATACTTTTCTTTGTAAACAGTAAAAACATTTCAAAATTTTATAAGACATTTAATTTCTTATCAAATCATAGTATATAAAACTATAATAAAAAACATATGTCAAAATAGTATTTCTCAAGTAAATGTTAAACTCTTTTGATAATGGTAATCATATCTCAAGTACCAATAAATATTCCTTATAAAAATGAGTTCATCTCAAATAACTATTTCGGTATCATATAAAATAAAAGACTTGTACCATATGCAAGTTCAAATCATTTTGGTAAATCATTCACATTATAAACCATGTATAAATCATGAATGTTATAAAACACAAATTATGGCAAGATTACTACTCAAAGTACTCATCTTGAAATACCAAGCTCGTCACTCGAATGGTCTGTATGAATTTGTTTGGTAAAACTATAAACACATTTATAACAATTTTGTGCTAACTCCTTCATTTAGGCTATTTCATGCTAAATTCAGAATATCCAGCCCCATTTGGACTTCTTGATTGCCCACCAACTTGATGAACCATACATATTCAAGCCATGAGTAATTCAATTGGAGCAATAAGCTATTAACTTCATCTAATTTATCCATCATATTCATCTAATTATATATTCTCTAGTAATAAAATTTTCATCCCCCAAAGTAAACTACCTAGACTATGAGTCCTAGAAGATCTGTTGAAGAAAAAAGGAAACAAAGATTTACCTCATACCTCTTTCTCCTCCTATGCCCCTCATAGTCCCACCCTCCAACTCTTTCTTCTCGTCCTTGCTCCTTCGATGGAAGAGAAATGCAACATCTAGCGTTAGTTTCCTTTAATTTTTCTTACTTTTTCAAAGTGGTGAAGGAATAATGAAAGGGTAAAACCCTTCCCCTGTACATATAATGGGCTAAGTCCCTCTTTATTTTTATTTTTTTTCTATTTTTAATAATCTGGTCCCTTACTCTTTCTTTCTTATTTATTTTTTCAAACAAAGGACATAACTGTCCTTATGTACATATAGGGGACCAAATTTAAACAAGTATGTACATGTAGGCTGAAACAAGAGAGGATACTTGACTCGCATATCATTTTCCAACTCTCAAGTAACTTCTTTAATTGTGTGGTTTCTCTACACGGATAAATTTTGATCCTAACCTTTTTTACTTGTTTTTCAATAGTAGCCACTGGTTCTTCTGCATAAGTCCACTTCACCTCAAGTTGTATAGTTGGAGCTTCAAGCACATGAGAAGAGTCTGACATACATTTGCTTAGCACACACGACATACTGGACAGTAAAATACATCACAAAAGGAAGTTCTAAATGACACAACACCACTCTCTCATAAGGCCAAGAAGTTTTTATATGATCTTATAAATTTTGAGCTCAATTTTCCTCCTCTTCTTTTTTTTTCGAATCACTTCACTCCATTCACCAAGGGACTCTTAGGAAGATTTGGTCCCCAACTATGCATTCTAAATTCTCTTTCCTCTTATATGTATAAGACTTTCACCTACTTGAATTGTGAGCAACTTTTGTCTGATTAACTGAACCTTGTCCCTAGCTTCCTGTAACAAGTTTAGGTAGTCCCAAATTCAAATATATTAGCCAACTTTGAACCATTTGATGGAGAATGACATCTTCTACCATACTAGGCTTCTTATAGAGACCTCTAAAATCTTGACTAAAAGTTATTATTGTACGCAACATCGGCTATTGGTAAGAAAACATCCCAACTACACTTAAAACCAAGAATACAAGCTCATAACACATCCTTTAACATTTGTACAGTACGCTCAGACTGCCCGTTTGTTTACGAATCAAATGTAGTGATATAATCTATTTATGTACCCAATGTTTCTTGAAAAAATTCTCAACAACATGAAGTAAATAGCAATACGATGTCAAATATGACGGACATTGAAACTCATGGAGTCAAATAATTTTGGTTATGTAAATTTCTGCAGATGTTTCTCCATTTATCAAGTTTTGAACAGCAAGAAGTGTGTTGACTTTGTAATTCGATCTACAAATACCCACATAGGGTCATAACCTCTAAGTGTTTGTGGTAACCCGGTCATAAAATCAATAGTAGCTCTTTCCAATTTACCTCCTGGAACCTCAAACTACAGTAATAGTCTTGTATGTTGCTTATACTAATATTTAACATGTTCACAGGCCAACCAACTAGAAGTAAAGTAAGCAATATATTTCTTTATATATTCTCACCATTACAATCACTTCAAGTAATGATATGCCTTAGTGGATCCAGAATCTACAATGTATTTAAAGTTATGGCTTCTTCAAGAATAATCTCTCTCTCACCATCTATATTCTATTATCACAATCAACCACTTACTCCAAAAGTAACATATTGTTAATACTCATTTTCTTGTCTTTACTCACAAGAGCCTTATTTCAGTATTCACAAAATTTTCATCCTTATATTATGTGACCTCAATGGGTTCTACCAATAAAGACTTAGCCTGAACATAAGCTAACAATATCTATGAGTTTCTCACACTAATGTGATACCCATATCCTCGAGTGTATGCATATCTTAGGCCAAAAGTCTATTTGCAAGAGTTATATGTCAATTAGCTCATATATTTGCTTCTCAATGTATCTGCCTTAACGTTGTCATTTTCCAGATGACATTGAATAGTGAATTTAACAGTCATCGAGTAGTTTCCTCTGGTGGTGTAGATTGAAGAATCAAATCTTTTTACTGGAACATAAATACAAAGCTCTTGTATTTTATAAAACCCTCGTCGATTTCATGGTATAAATAGCACTTCTATATCTCTACCATTATCTTCAAACTATGAGTGGAATAGTTCTGCTCCTACCAATTTAGTTTCCTCAAAACATAGCCTATTACACGACCATTTTATATAAGAACATATTCTAATTCCATCCTTAAAGCATCACAAGGCACCATGAATGCTCCAGATGCTAAGAATAGCACTATCATTGGTATGGTGGTCAATATGTCTTGAGCTTATAAAGCTCTACTCACATTCCAACATCTACTGAAATTTGTTTCTTTTCTTTTTATAACTTAGTCAGTAACGCAACAATTCTTTAGAACTACTCCACCAAACATTTATAGTAGATTGTCAAGTGATTTTATCTTTTCAGTACACATAATAATTTATATTTGTTGATACACTTTACACTTAGAAAACTCAACATAAAGTTGATATTCTTGTTGTGTTTGAAATACCATCTAGAGATGATCCTTATGTTCATTCTAGCTATGAGAATAGACTTGGATATAATTTAACATTGGCGCTGAAAGAATCATCATTTCAATTCTTTAGTAAAATTCCAATAAAAGAAAAATATCCCACGGGAGTTGGAAATAAAAAAAATTCATAATTTTCAACTCTTTAGTAAGATACCCATAGCAAGTTCTTAGTCTTGGTCTTTTGAATGAATATTTGATCATTCACTAATCACGTTATATATTTCCAATCATTTTAGCAATGTCAACTACGTCAAAGTAGGTAAACATCTTCATATATAAGGTTGTTTAAGTGGCTAACCAACCTTCCAACAAATCTCTAAATCTTAAAATACTTCATCAGATAATAAGTAGGGATTATATCTAGTCAATCAAAAAATCTAGAGTAATATAATAGTTCAATCCATCTTTTTGAACTAATTTCTTAAGCCTCTTATCAAGTTACTCACTTTAAACGGTCTAGAAGGAAAGAAATCATAAATAACTTGGTGAATCACCTCAAGTCGTTGATGTTCTCCTACTAGTATTTCGAATAGTATAATATCATGTCATTTATTTAGTCATGTTCATCATCTGAACATTGCCAAATCTACAGTACTCTCGTTGGAATATGCTAGAACTCATAAAGCTTTAAGTATTTCACCCCAAGAATCTTTTCCGAAAATCTCTAAGGATTTTTGAGTTGTTAGAACCTACGAATCTTGGAGGTTTCATCTTTAGAAACTCCAAAGCATACTTTTTTTGAGAGTCTGAATCTTTGTAGTTGCTTGAAGATGGTCTTGGGACCTATTTATTGCCTTACTCCATTCATTATGTCCATTAATATCTCTAAATCATTACAATAAAACATATGTATCTTAACAGTAACATTCTCATATTTATAAAGTGATAAAGTGGTGCTCTTTCCAGAAAAGAGATATATTACATTTCACATGTGTGCACAAAATCCCTCAAATTGGTATAAAAACCTCATTCTTGGCCTTCTCAACTACTTCAGTAAGCTCCCCTTAATTGGAAGAGACAGATGTTTACATGGTGACCATTGATGACTCCAAACCTTTGGAATTTTGTTGTTATTGGGTGACTAAGTTCAAAATGTGTGATGGAAAGATAAAAAAATATTAGATTTATATAGTTGACCATATTAGTCACACACATAAGAAGGAATGTGACAGAAAGACAGACACATCCTATCACGTCTAAGCAGAATCATGATTATAGAAATGGACGACAACATAATCCTAATTGTGATTCTACTACTAATGTGTGCTCATAAGTCATAGGAATAACCTAAGATTTGATACCAGCTTTGTCAAGACCCAATTTTGGAATGTGACCGAAGCTAAGGGGGAGAATCCCAAAGCAAGTCTTACTAGAATTCTATAGAAAATCGGATAGAGTTTCTTCTGTTTCTAGGCCTATCCTGAATTTTCCCTATCTCAGAAATCCACAACACAGCTAATAAGAACTATAGGCCAAGACATAACATCCATCAATGATATAATAACCATACAATAATACCAATTCATCCCCAAAATATGGAAAAAGAAGTTCAAAACTAGTCACTATACTACAATACGAAGGAATAATGTAACACCCCAGAAACTAGTAGACTAAACTAGGGCTAAGTTTGAGGGTTAGAGCCAAGGAAGAGGGCAAGAGCTAAGGAAGAGGACTAGGGCAGTGCACTCTTACATGGACACTGCCTCACCTTCCACGACCACCACCACGACTCGTGGTGTGGCTCATGGTGGGATAGGTAGTGGCTAAACAAAGGCTGCCCAAAACAGCCCCCCTCCATACGAGCCACTTCACGGCTCGTGGGAAGGCTCATGGTGGTGCCTTAGATTTTTAGGGGTTAGGGGGGAGATTTCCTAGATACTGTATCATGACCACGAGAGGCACCACGGCTCGTGGATCCTCACGTGAAGGGCTTTTTACTAGACTTAGATTTTAGGGTCAACTTTAAATTATGATATCTCTTAGATCCAAACGAATTAAGTGGGCCATTACCTATCCAATTAAAGGTCTCTGAGTCCTCTTTACAAGGCCACTGATTTACCTAATTCCCATCTCGGAGTAAAAAGGTATTCTCGAAATAGTGATTGGTAGTTTTGACACATGATCTAATGAGCTATAGTATGAGTTATGTTGGATTGAGTGTAAAGACATTCTTCCATAAATATGAACTTAAGCCAAGACTTAATATGAACTCAATGGGAATTATGCTTAACACCGAGTGGATATTGAATATGAGATGGAAGCTTTTACGCTAGTTGAGTCCGGCTTCCCAATAAAATCTTTTACCCTAGTAGAGTTCGGCTTTCTAAATGGGTTCCTTTTACCTTAGTTGAGTCTGGGTTCTCAAAATATATATCTCATGAGATGAAAAGCTTATAACTTAGTAGAGTCAGGGTTTCTAGTAGCAATCTCCATCCCATAAACTATGTGCCCTCGTAGGTTACTTAGCCATTGGATCCACCTAAGCTAAGAGTATGGTTCTACCTTAGGCAAGTAGAAAAACTCCTTTTTTGTGTGGGGTAGACACCGGATTCCATGTTAAGCTCACATGGTCTATGTCGGTTAAGGTTAATTCCCACAATAAGAATATGAATTATGAACTATGGTTACTTAAGAAGCTTTGCTTAGTGTGAGTGAGAATATGGGATCTTATTAATGTTGCACAAGTATGCTTTGAGGGTATTCATGGTATCTTCCTTTTATGTTATGATGATCTATGAAATGATTATAATTATGATCTATGCTTATGATGTATGCTTAGTTGGATTGTAGCTTGAAAGGCCTTTCCAATGCATGGGTGACTAAAGGTGAGTATTCCCTTGTCTTTGATAAGTAAGCTAAGGGTGAGATCAAAAGATAGTAAGTACGAATGAGAACCTAAAGTGACTTGCTTAGCATGGGTGTGATTATGGGGTCTTATCCATGTATTGCACAAGCTTGCCTTCAGGTGACTTATGTAGAGTTTCTCTTCTGTCATGTTAAATTAGATGCATTAATTATGCATATGCCTATGTTGTTATCTCTTATGCTTATAGCCTATATCTTATGATGATGTCTCTTATGTTCATGACTTATGATATTTTCTCTTATGATTATAGTAGATGTCTTGTGTTGACTAATGTCTCTTATATGCTCTTATGATGTTATGTTAGCTATCATATTTAGTACTTTTGTACTGCCGCATACTCTTTCCTACATTCTCATCAAATGTAGGGTTCGGCGATTTTGAGTTCCATTCTTGAAGATAGGTTTCTAGAAGTGCAAGGAGTTGAAGACTTGGTGAGTCCTCATAGCATTGAGGATGTGATCACCTTTCCTTTATGTCTTTCCATTATGTTTTAGACTATTGTATGGACTGCATCCCAAAGAGTTATTCAAGTTGTATTAGATGGTTTGAGACAAAGTGTTATAGACTTCCGCTTGCTTTTATTAAAAACTTCAATTGTATAGAAAAAGTTTTAAAATTTCTGCATCATTTCTATTTACTTTATGTTATGATATGCTAAGTGGCTTGTGTTAGGCCTTTCGAGGTCTAGTACGCCATGTTACATCTAGGGTGTACCCCTGGGTCGTGACAAACTTGGTAATCAGAGCACAAGGTTTAGAATGGTTCTAGGATGTCTCGACCCACGTCTAGTAGAGTCTTGTACATAAATGTGAGGCGCGCCACATTTATGAATAGGAGTCTATTAGATGCTTAGGAAACTTCACTTTTTCATTCTCTAAGTCGTGCCATAGAGTTCAACTCTATTAGGTCTCTCTCCTACTCATTATCCGATGGTCTTCCGGATATGACTACTCGAAGGGCTCATGCTTCAACGAACAAGGGAGAAAATGTTGGTTGTGATGCCAATTATGGCTATGTGACTAGATATAACTTGATATGCTAGATTTAGATGACATCCTTTGGTATAAATGGGTTGCATTATGATTATGTGTATTTGATGGTAGAACCCGACTTAGTCATGATGAGTTTTAGGGTATGTTGATAGATTTGGTGAATACGGTGTTTTAGTAAATGCCTAGAGGTGTTAAATGAGTAAACTCCTTTAAAGGGTAGTAGTGTAATTCGCCATGGTTTAGAATCATCTTGTGTGGTTGATGTGAAAGTTCAGTGGTAACTAGATCCGACCTTAGAGTTGAAGGAGATGGTGCTTAGAAGTGTTCTTATAGTCTTACTCCCAAGGGGGAGATGATGTGCTTATATAGCAAGGTCGTTGAGTGTTCTTGATATTCATGATTTGGGTTGGCTTGAAATTCTCATCTTGAGAGGTGTAGTGAGTTTGGGAAGTTTAGTCCCGGTTTTGTAGGCTCATATGAGATCTTGAGTGGTTTATAAGGTTGCTTGTGAACTAGAGTTGCTTAATGAGTGGTACCGGTGTGTCCGGTTTTCCATGTCTCTTAGATACAGAAGGGTGTTGGGGATCCGACATTCATAAATCCCTTAAGAAGAGTTGGGGAGTTAATGAGAATGTCTCTAATTTAGAAATACCGGTAGGGATCTTAGACCGGCAAGTTAAGAAATAGAAGATCAAGGAAATTGCTTCCATGAAAATTTTAAGGAGTGGTCTTTTAGAAAGGGTTTTAGGTGAGGGTGCTACTTGGGAAGCCAAGGGCCAATAAGAAGTCCCAATATCCTCATCCTTTTCCTTGTATTCCTCCTTTAGCATTAAGATGATGAGTTCCTCATGATTTGTTCTTTATGTGAAGTCATGTGTGTTATAGATGTTTCCATGATTTCCTTATGTGATGCATGTTTATGAAAATTTGTTTTTAGAAAGAAAATGAGTTTTATATGATTGATTTTCCTCATGTTGTAGTGCATTGATTATGAGTTGCCTATAGACTTCATGAGATAAATATATGAGCATGCCTTAGTTCGGAGTTGAGAGATTCCTCCTTAAATGAATGCTTTTTGAGAGAATTGTGTATGAGCTCCATGAGTGTATGTTGAGCATGATTTAGTTTGGAGAAGGTAGTTCCTCCTATGAATATGATGAGTTATAAAATTTCATGCATAATGGGTTGTTAGATGTAGTTCCTACTTCCTTGTGTTGCATTGAGTATGTTTATCTTGGAGATGAAGGTCCTCCTTTGTTTATGTGCATTTAGATTAATTGCATGCATGATGGGTTGCTAGTCTTGAGTCTTTGCTTCCGTAAGGTGTCTAAAGTGTCATTCGAGGACGTATGTTCCCAAGGGGGAGATATTGTAACACCCTGGAAACTAGTAGACTAAACTAGGGCTAAGTGTGAGGGTTAGAGCCAAGAAAGAGGGCAAGAGTCAAGAGGACTAGGGCAGTCCACTCTTACATGGACACTGCCTCACCTTCATGGACCACCACCACGGCTCATGGTGTGGCTCGTGGTGGGATAGGAAGTGGCTAAACAAAGGCTGCCCAAAATTGCCCCCTCCACACAAGCCACTTCACGGCTCGTGGTGATGACCACGGCTCGAGGGAAGGCTTGTGGTGGTGCCTTAGATTTTTAGGGGTTAAGGGGAAAGTTTCCTAGCTACTATATCATGACCACGAGAGGCATTGCGGTTCGTGGAGCCTCACGTGAAGGGCTTTTAACTAGACTTAAAGTTTAGGGTCAACTTCAAACGATGATATCTCTTAGTTCAAAATGAATTACGTGGGCCATTACCTATACAATTAAAGGTCTCTGAGTCCTCTTTTCAATGCCACCGAGTTTTCCTAATTCCTATCTCGGAGTAAAAAGTTATCTCCGAAATAATGAAGCACTGTCAAGCTGAAAATTCTTCACGACCCGTTTGACGGGCCATGGTGATGATGACGATCCGTGAAGGCACCCTTCATGCCATTTCGGCAGTTTCCAGTCAGAGAACTTCTTGGATCTTTTCCCAATTGTTTTAACTCAAAGATATGTCGTTTTGCCAAAGCCCAGGACCGCTATATAAGTCATTTTAACCCCAAAACTCACCCAATTAAGTCATTATTTCCCAAGACCCAAATCAAATCCCCAAAAGCTCTCCTTTCAAATATTTCTCTCTCTAGAAAACTCAAAGAAGAAGAAGAAGAAGAAGAAGAAGAGAAGCAAGCTAGGTCAAATTCCTCCATTGTGGCAAGCTTTGTGAGGACTTTATAATCAAGGTATGATGGCTTATTCATCCATGGAGTCCCCTAGAATTCCCCCAATTATGAAGATGAAATCCCCAATTCAAGTTAGGGTTCCTTCCAATATTGTGGGTTAAGTTGAGTATGATTCCAATTGAGGGGATAGTACTTGTTTATGATTGATTTAGTAGTGAATCATGTTATTATGATGATATTACATGTTTTCCATGGCTAACCCTAGTCTAATTGATGAAATTGAAGTTATGTGGGTTTATGCCATGAATGGTGAAATTGAGGATTTATAGATGATCTTCCAGAATTGATGTTATGAGTAGTAATTGTTCAAGAATAAAAGCAAGTAGACATGAATTAAATTAGATCATAGTACATATGATGGACCATGACTAGTAATGATAGAGATTGAGCCTTATAATGAGATATGGTTAGAATTTCTTAAGAAAGAAGTATGTGATTAAAATGCCTTGTAATCTAGGTTCATAGAATGCTTTTAAGAAGTAAAGCCATTAAGAGTAAAGACTCATAATTATAAATGTTTACTTCTAGGGTTTTGAAGGTAAAGCTAATATGATGAGTTATGTATAATGAGGCCCTAAGAGGGAAGTTGACTTGCTAATGGTAGACTATTAGATAGAATGGTTGTGGTAGGACTTTACCCACCTAATCTATCTCATGAATGTTTGAATGCATAAAGGGATAGAATCACATGAGTTAGGATGATATCCATGTCTAGTGTTTGAACCCTAAGTGTGATGATTGAAATTAAGTCTTGAACCTCAAGGAGGCGAATTATGAGATTAAGCTTATAGTAATTGAACCATTTGAATAATGTTATCATCCATGTCTAATGTAATAATTCTAGATGTGTTGATTGAGTATGATCTATGGTCCTTGAAGGACAAAGTATGAGAATTATGTATGACTATGAGATTATGTACATACTTTATGAACACTTTGAGAGTAAATTGAATTGGCTCATGACCTAGTTGTCATGTTGTTGAAAGGCTATTCTCATATACACACCTAGGTATGAATATGATATGACGTGAGTAGTTCCCTTACAATATGATGACTCTAAGACTGGAAGACTAGTCTCACCTAATGAATTTATATGAAGACATGGACGGTGAAAGGTTGTTCTCACGCATGATCTAATGAGCTATAGTATGAGTTATGTTGGATTAAGTGCCAAGACATTCTTCTATAAACATGAATTTAAGTCAAGGCTTAATATGAACTCAATGGGAATTATGCTTAGCACCGAGTGGACATTGAATATAAAATGGAAGCTTTTACGCTCGTTGAGTCCGGCTTCCCAATGAAAGCTTTTACCTAGTTAAGTCCGGCTTTCTAGATGGGTTCCTTCTACCTTGGTTGAGTCCGGGTTCCCAAAATATATATCTCATGAGATGGAAACCCTATACCTTAGTAGAGTCCGGGTTTCTAATAGCAATCTCCTTATCCCATAAACTACGTGCCCTTGTAGGTTACTTAGCTATTGGATCCACCTAAGCTAAGAGTATCGTTCTACCTTAGGCAAGTAGAACAACCCTTTTTGGTGTGGGGTAGACACCGGGTTCAATGTTAAGCTCACATGGTCTATGTCGGTTAAGGCTAATTCCCACAATAAGAATATGAATTATGAAATATGGTTACTTAAGAAGCTTTACTTAGTGTGAGTGAGAGTATGGGATCTTATTAATGTTGCACAAGTATGCTTTGAGGGTATTCATGGTATGTTCCTTTTATGTTATGATGATCTATGTAATGATTATGCTTATGATCTATGTTTATGATGTATGCTTAGTTGGATTGTAGCTTGAAAAGCCTTTCCAATGCATGGGTGACTAAAGGTGAGTATTCCCTTGTCTTTGATAAGTAAGCTAAGGGTGAGATCAAAAGATAGTAAGTATGAATGAGAACCTAAAGTGACTTGCTCAGCATGGGTGGGATTATGGGGTCTTATCCATGTATTGAACAAGCTTGCCTTGAGGTGACTTTTGTAGAGTTTCTGTTATGTCATGTTAAACTAGATGCATTAATTATGCCTATATCTATGTTGTTATTTCTTATGCTTATAGCCTATATCTTATGATGATGTCTCTTATGTTCATGACTTATGATATTTTCTCTTTCGATTATGGTAGATGTCTTAGGTTGACTAATGCCTCTTATATGCTCTTATGATGTTATGCTAGCTATCATATTTAGTACTTTTGTACTAATGCATACTCTTGTCTACATTCTCAACAAATGTAGGGTTCGGCGATTTTGAGTTCCATTCTTGAAGATAGGTTTCTAGAAGTGCAAGGAGTTGAAGACTTGGTGAGTCCTCATAGCATCGAGGATGTGATCACCTTCCTAATGTATTTCCTTTATGTTTTAGACTATTGTATGGGCTGCGTCCCAAAGAGTTATTCAAGTTGTATTAGATGGTTTGATACAAAGTGTTATAGACTTCCGCTTGTGTTTATAAAAGACTTCGATTTTATAGAAAAAGTTTTAAAATTTTTGCATCATTTTATTTACTTTATGTTATGATATGCTAAGTGGCTTGTGTTAGGCCTTTCGAGGTCTAGTACGCCATGTTACATCTAGGGTGTACCCCTGGGTCGTGGCAAATAATCATGAATCAAATAAAAGGAATGACAAATGGAGCGACTCTAAGAGTTTTTATAAAACAAAATAAATAATAGCAACTCAATATGTTTCTTGCCATGCGAAGCAATGCGAGACTCACCAGATACTATCAATCCTCACTCTCTAATTAATGAAATCTTCTACAATGTCACCTGAGTTCTCTGTAAAAAAACATTTAGCGAGGAATGAGACGCTAGCTCTGTGAGTAGTGATACTTAACCACAACCATTTTAATGAGGGAAAAGTTAGAAAAAATGCTAGTTTAATAATCAAAATGATGAAATCAATGACCTTTCAGAAACGGTAACAATATTCAATCTTATTTGTCTCCTATAAGAAAAATCAATGTGAACTTAAACTTAGAAAAATAATTTCATATCAATCTTATATGGGAAATTTCCAAGGATGAATCATGTAATCAGTGTGACCTTCTCTTTTAGAAGTAACCAATAACAGTGAACTCCTCATAAATGAGTTAAATATTCATATCGGTAGATCCCTACTTGAGGGATATCGGTAACGATATGCTAGTTCTACCTTTCTACTAGCAAGAGCTTTATCGGTAATCTGTAACTACAAGGTGCACCAGGTCAAACGAACTTGCCGTTAGCTATGGGATCCATCAAGGTCTACTCTCATTTATACTTTACTTTGTAAACAATAGAAACATTTAAAAACATTACAAGACATTTAAGTTACTATAAAATCATAGCATATAAAACTTTAATCAAAACATATGTCAAAATACTATTTCTCAAGTAAATGTTAAACTTTTCGATAACGTTAATCATATCTCAAGTATTAATAAACATGCCTTATGAAAATGAGTTCATCTCAAATAAGTTATTCGGCAGCATATCAGGTAAAATACTTGTCTCATATGCAAGTTCAAAGCATTTCGGTAATCATTCACTTTATAAACCATGTATAAATTATGAAAGTTCTAAAACAAAAATTATGTTAAGATTACTACTCACATTACTCGTATTGAAATACCAAGCTCGTCACTCGAATGGTTTGTATGAATTCCTTTGGTCAAACTATAAACACATTCATAACATTTTATGTTAACTCCTTCATTTAGGCATGCTAAATTCAGAATACCCAGCCCCTTTTGGACTTCTTGGTTGCCCACCAATTTGATGAACCATATAAATTCACGCCATGAGTAATTCAATTGGAGCAATAAGCTATTAACTTCATCTAATTTATTCATCTTATTCATCTAATTCTATATTCTCTAGTAATAAAATTTACATCCCCCAAAGTAAACTACCTAGACTGGGAGTCTTAGCAAGTCTGTAAAAGAAGAAAGGAAACAAAGATTTACCTCAAATCTCGTTCTCCTCCTACACCCCTCACAGTCTAACCCTTCAACTCTTTCTTCTCTTCCTTGCTCCTTCGCTGGAAAAGAAATGCAGAAGCTAACCTTCATTTTCTTTTTCTTACTTTTTCAAAGTGGTGAAGGAATTAACCCTTCCCATGTACGTATAATGGGCTAAGGCCCTCTTTATTTATTTATTTTTTTCTATTTTTAATAATTTGATCCCTAACTCTTTCTTTCTTCTTTATTTTTTTCAAACAAAAGACATAATTGTCCTTATGTACATATAGAGTATTACAGTTGTTGACTAGTGTGGGCCATAGGAAATCTTACGGACTTAGGTCCAAATCATAGAAGTCATCCGTCAGTTATTTTTAAAGATATTTGGATTTTTTCCTATGAATTTAATACCTATACTATGTTGTTTTGATCCTAATTCTAAGACCTTTAAATACATTTCAACTACTAATTTTACCCAAACCTTTTCATTCTCTCAATCCCCAAATCCCATCCAAGTTCATCCCCTCCAAATTTTCTCAAGCTTCAAGGAAGAAAACTAGTGTTCAAGCTTCAAGTCTCCTTTTTCCTCCTTTGATTTTGGGCTTTGATCATCATGGTATGTGGGAATTCATCAATGGGTTTCTTCACCCATTAAGTCCCAAAAGATCTCAATTCTCCAAATTCAATTTCATCAAAATTGGTTAGGGTTTCATCCAATTATCCATGGGTCTTCATTGTTACAATTCAACTATTTGATTTTAGTCTTCTTATGAATAATTTGAGTATTACATATTTTCCAATTGATTTCATATGGAATTGTGTTTCATTCATGATTTTTACTATGAATTTATGAAGAAACCTATGATTTTATGAATGTTGATTTATGAAAGTTATGTAAAGATGTTTTATGATCTAAAGGTTGCTTTTAAAATAGGCATCAATGAAATTGTGAAATATTTTCTCACATGTTAAGGAATCATGGTTGGTGAAAGGTTTTCTCACGCATGCATGATCTATGAATTATGGAGCTATTTCATGATGATTTAAGCTTGGATTAGTAATTTAATTGTGCTTTTCTATGTATGATTTTATGTAATGTGAAAATGAGTATTCCGTTGGGATTAAACTTAGCACCGAGAGATTTTGAGGTGGAGGTTCAAATAGGGTAGTCTCTAGTAGCAACATCTAGTTCCAAATTATGTACCCCTGTAGGATTGTCTTAAATGACCTAGCTAGTGGATCCATAAATAGCATATGAATCATGAAACTGAGTTCGACTTTGACAAGTAGACTATCCCTTCTCGTTGTGGGAGTTACATCAGATTCCTTGTTATAGCTTGGATAGTCTATTTTTGGTTAAAGCTAATATCTCAAAGAACAATCTAAAGTTACTTCAAAGGTTTTGCTAAGCTTCTGCTATATTTTAAGGTGTATTAACAATATTCATGATTTATGATTCTTCTTTAAAGGTTTTCACTATGTATTAGCTTGGTTATGCATACCATGTTTTCCTTTATGTCCCCTTATGATCATGTTTTACGTTCTTATGCATATCCCTCATACTTAGTATATTCCATGTACTAATGCATACTTGTTTCTACATTGTCTCATAATGTAGGGTCCGGCGCTTCTCCTCCTCCCGCTCGTGGCTAGTGATCTAGTGCTTGATCATTGAAGATGATCGTGAGTCCTCATGTTTCGAGGACCATGTCACCTTTACTTTATTTTATTATGTTTAGTTTTTGGATATTGTATGTAGTGTATGGGTTACATCCTGACTACTTCTTTTGATGTATTTGATTAGCTAGTCAAGACTATGTGTAGACTTCCATTTTTATACCAAACTCTTTCATTTTATGAGATTCTCAACTTTTGTCTATTATGTTATGTTGTATGTATGTCATGTGGCTTGTGTAGGGCCTCTTTGGGTCTTATGCGCCATGTCACGTCTAGGGTGTACTTTGGGTCATAAAAAACTTGGTATTCAAAGCACAAGGTTTTAGAAAAGGTCCCAGGATGTCTGACAAGCCGCGTTTAGTAGAGTTTTGTTCATGAGTGTGAAGCGCGCCACATTTATGAATAGGAGGCTACAAAGCATTTAGAAAACTTCAATTCTTTATTACTCCAAAGCCGTGACATAGAGTTTATCTCTATAAAGATCTTTATCCTAAATCTTGCTCGATGATTTTTAGGAGATGGCCCCTTGAAGAGCTTATGTGGGAAGGAATGCGGGTGAGCATGTTGAGCCTGAGGTTCCTCAAGTTCTGGTCGATCCTTTTGCTAAGAAAGTGACTCATGCTAAATCCCAAGCCAATTTCCAAGTGTTGGCTCAAGCTATGACAGCCCAAGAAAATAGGGAAGTCGTTGTTCCCGTGAACCTAAATGTGGGTATGATGACAACAAGGATAAGGGAGTTCACTAGGATAAATCATTCAGAGTTTCATGGATCAAAAGTGGATGAGGATCCTCAAGAATTCATTGTTGAGGTGTATAAGACAGTGGGAATTATGGGATTGTCTACTATGAAGAAGGTGGAATTGGTCGCTTACCAACTCAAGGGTGTTTCTCAAGTTTGGCTCAACCAATGGAAGGGAGAGAGGGTGGTTGATGCGAGTCCTCTTGATTGGGAGAAATTCAAAAGAGCTTTTCTTAATCATTTCTTTCCTCTTGAAATGAGAGAAGCAAAAGTGTTTGAGTTCATTACCCTCTAACAAGGGAATATTAGTGTGAAGGAGTATGCTTTGGAGTTCACTCAATTGGCTAAGTATGATCCAACTATGGTTGCCGACTATAGGGCAAGGATGAGTAATAAGTTTGTGTTAGGTATGTCCAACTTGGTTGTCAAAGAGTGTCATACCGCCATGTTGATTAAGGAGATAGATATCTCCCATTTGATGATACATGGCCAAAAAATTGATAGGAAAAGCTCAGGGAAAGGGCAAGAGAGTCCAAGAGGGCAAGGACTGGTGATAGAGACTTTTCTCATTCTAGGTCCGATGGGCATGGACGTCCTTAATTCCAACAAAGGTTTTTCATTCAAGGTTCTTCCAATTCTTCGACCTCTAAGTTTAACAAAGATAAGGTGTCTAATCCTAAACCTCAAGGAGGTAATGATGGTGCATCTTCTATAACCACTTGCACTAGGTGTAGCAAAAAACATGATGGCAAATGTTTAGCCGGTATGGATGGTTGTGGAAAGGGTGGTCACAAAGTCTAGGATTGTCTGTTACAAGATAGTAAAGGCAAGGATGGTAGGCAAGATCAATCTAGTGGTTCTATTTTGGGTGCTCCTCGATTGTCAGAGTAGATTTTATGCTCTTCAGATGCGATAGGATCACAAGGAATCTTTAAACCGGTATGTTGAAAGTCTTTCATATTGAGGTGTATGCCTTGATTGATCCGAGTGCTACGTCATCATTTGTTACTCCTTTGTATCCATGAGATTTGATGTTGGTCCCGAAATCCTTTCTAATCCCTTTCATGTATCTACTCTCGTTGGTTATTCTATTGTTGCTAAAGAGTTTATGGGAATTGTCCTATATCCATTTCTCATATAGTCACTCATATTGATCTTGTTGAGCTTCATATTTTAGATTTTGATTTATTCTTGGGATGGATTGGCTTCATGCATGTTATGCTTACATAGATTGTAGGACTTGATTGATCACATTCAAGGTTCTAAATGAACCTATTATATTATGAGAAGGGGGGAATTATGTTCTTAAGGGTCAGTTTATATCTCGTCTAAAGACTAGAAAGATGATTTCTAAGGGTTGCATCTATCATCTTGTTTGGGTTAGGGATATAGATTCTGAAATCCCTACTCTTGAGTTAGTTCCCATTAGTAAATGAGTTTCTGAAAGTGTTTCCCGATGATCTTCCTGGTATTCCTTCCGAACGGAAAATAAACTTTGATATTGACCTTCTCTCAAATACGCAACCTATTTATATTCCTTCTTATCGTATGGCCCTGACAGAACTTAAGGAATTAAAGGATCAATTGAAAGATTTATTGGATAAGGGTTTAATTAGATCAAGTATCTCTCCATGGGGTGCTCTGGTTCTGTTTGTTCGAAAGAAGGATGGTTCCCTCTAAATGTGCATTGACTATCTACAATTGAATAAGATTAGAATTATGAGTAAGTATCATATTCCAAGGATCGATGACTTATTTGATAAACTCCAAGACATAGTTACTTTTTTAAGATTGACCTTCGATCGAGTTATCACCAATTAAGGGTGAAGGAAAATGACATTCTGAAGATGGATTTTCGAACCCGGTAGAGTCATTATGTGTTTTTGGTGATGTCTTTTGGTTTGACTAATTCCCCGACGGCGTTCATGGATATGACGAATAGGGTCTTCAAGAAATATTTCGATATGTTTGTGATTGTGTTTATCGATGATATTTTGATTTACTCCCAAAATGAGGATGAACATGTTGAACATTTAAGGATTGTGCAACAAATTCTCAAGGATTGAGAATTGTATGCTAAGTTAAGTAAGTGTGAGTTTTGGTTTATATCTATTGTTTTTCTTGGCCATATTATCTCCGGTGAAGGTATTCAAGTCGATCCTAAGAAAATTGAGGCCGTTAAAAGTTGACTTAGACCTTTGTCCACTTCAGATATGCGGAGTTTCTTGGGTTTGGCCGGTTACTATAAAAGGTTTTGTGGAAGGATTTTCCTCTATTGTTTCTCCTTTTACAACATTGACTCAAAAGAAAGTGAAATTTCTATGGTCGGAAGCATGTGAGAAGGGTTTCCAAGAGTTGAAAGATAGATTCACTTCAGCCCCTATTTTGACATTACCGAAAGGATCAAATGGTTTTGTGGTTTATTGTGATGCCTACCAAATTGGTCTGGGTTGTGTTTTGATGGAACATGGAAACGTTATCATTTATGCTTCAAGGCAATTGAAGGTGAATGAAAAGAATTATCTGACTCACGATTTAGAATTAGCGGTGGTAGTGTTTGCTCTAAGGATTTGGAGACATTACTTATATTATGGTGTTCATGTAGATGTGTTTACCGATCACATGAGCTTGAAATATGTGTTGAATCAAAAGGATTTTAATCTTCGCCAAAGGAGATGGCTTGAGTTATTAAAGGATTACGACATGAGTGTCCTATATCATCCAGATAAGGCGAATGTGGTGGCGAATGCTTTTAGTCGACTATCAATGAGAAATGTTGCTCATGTTGAGGATGATAAGGAGTTAGTTCGTTATGTTCATATAGTATCTCGATTGGGTGTTCAGTTGGTTGACTTTAATAAAGGTGGTGTGGTTGTTTTGAAAGGTTTTGAATCATCTTTTGTATCATATGTGAAGGCTAAGCAAGATCTTGATCCGATATTAGTTGAGTTGAAGAAGTTAGTTTCAAAAGAGTCCATTGAGGCTTTCTCCCAAGAGAGAGAGATGAAGTCTTTCGATATCAAGGTCGGTTATGTGTTTGGAATGATAATGAGTTAAGAAATCAGATTTTGACAAAAGCTCACAATTCTCAATATTCTATTCACTCAAGAGCCACCAATATGTACCGTGATTTGTGGGAAGTCTATTGGTGGAATGAGATAAAAAAGGATATTGTGAAATTTATGACTAAGTGTCCGGATTGTCAACAAGTGAAAGTTGAGCATCAGAAACCAAGTGGCTTGGCTCAAACCATTAGTATCCCTATGTGAAAGTGGGAAGACTTAAATATGGACTTCAGTACGAGTTCGCCTCGTACTCGTCATCAATTTGATTTGATTTGGATTACTGTGGACCGAATGACAAAATCGACTCACTTTCTTCCCGTTAAGACTTCATTTTAAGTGGAATAATACGCCAAGCTTTATATTAGGGAAATGGTAAGGTTGCGTGGAGTGCCCTTTTCTTTTATCTCATAGTGTGACACTCAGTTCACATCTCAGTTTTGGAAGTCACTTTAGAAAGGTCTCGGTACGCAAAAGAAACTTAGCACGACTTTCCACCCCAGACCGATGGACAAGGTGAGCGTACTATTCAAACCTCAGAAGACATGTTAAGATCTTTCATGATTGATTTTAAGGGTAATTGGGATGACCATTTGACTTTCGAGTTTGCTTATAATAATAACTATTATTCTAGTATTTGGATGGCTCCCTTTGAGGCTTTTTATGGTAGTAGGTGTAGGCCTCATAATTTTTGGTTTGAAGTTGATGAGGTCCCTTTGATAGGGCCAGAGTTGGTATAGGAGCAATGGAAACGGTTCGACTCATTCGTGAAAGGTTGAAAACAGCTCAAAGTTGGCAAAAGTCTTATGCAGATGCTAGAAGAAGAGAGCTTGAACTGAATGTTGATGATTGAGTCTACTTGAAAATTTCACCTATGAAGGGTGTAATGAGATTTGGAAAGAAAGGGAAGTTTAGTCCTTGCCATCTGGGCCCATATCAAATTTTGAGGCGTATTAGCAAAGTTGCTTATTAACTTGAGTTGCCTAATGATTTAGCATTAGTACATCTGGTATTCCATGTCTCTTTGTTGAAGAAGTGTGTTGGAGATCCGACATCCATTGTACTTTTGGAAGGTTTGGGATTTAAAGAAAAAATTTCTTATGAAGTGGTTCCGGCTGAGATTATAAATCGAAAAGTTCGGAAGTTAAAAAAATAAGGAAGTTGCTTCTGTGAAGATTGTTTGGAAGAATCAATTATTTGAGGGTGATACTTGGGAGGCCAAAGCGGATATGATGTCCCGGTATCCTCATCTCTTTCCCTCCCCTCCTATTCTAGATTGAGGTATTAGTCCCTCATGGTCAATTTTTTCGGATTCATATGTTTTAGTCATTCTTATATTTCCATATGTATGCATGTTCATAAAAAAAATTGATTTTGATGTTATGGTTTAGCTTGGAGTGATTCTCCATGTTTATGTGCATATGATGAGGTTTGCATTCATGTTGGGTTGTCAGTTTCTCTCCTACTCTATTCATGCTAGCTTGAGTTTCTTTCGAGGATGAATGTTCCCAATGGGGAGATATTGTAACACCTCGAAATCAAAAGTTGAGTTGAATTGGAGAAGTTCAAACAAAAAGTATTGTAGGAATCTGGTGCTATGGATCAACCTACGGGTCGTAGAGCTTCCAACGGGTCGTAGAAAGGGTCTCATAGACAATGGGTAGGATTTTGGAATCCTAAGTTTTTGAAGTTTGACCTACGGGTTGCCAGAATGAGCCGTGGGAATTTGGACGGGTCGTAGATGGCACTCGTAGAATTGATCTTGACTTAGTAAAATTTTAGACTTGAAGTTGGGTTCTATGGAAAGGGTCTATGGACCGTAGACTTTATGATAGATCGCAGTTTGGTCTTGTGAAAAGTAAGATGATTTTGGGTTTCTGAAATTGGTTTAATAGTTGACCAGTACTGGTGTAGGTTCAAATTGAAGAACTCATCCGACAGTTATTTATAAAGGTATTTGGATCTTTTCCTATGCATTTAATACCTATACTATGTCATTTTGACCCTAATTCTAAGACTTATAACTATCTTTCAACTCCTAATTATACCCAAACCTTTTCATTCTCTTAAATCCCCAAATTTTATCCAAGTTCATCCCCTTCAAATTCTCTCAAGCTTCAAGGATAAAAACTAGGTTTCAAGCTTCAAGTCTCTGTTTTCCTCCTTTGCTTTTGGACTTTGATCATCAAGGTATATGTGAATTCATGAATGGGTTCCATTCACCCTTTGAGTCCCAAAAGATCTCAATTCTCCAAATTCAATTTCATCAAAATTGGTTAGGGCTTCATCCAATTCTCCATGGGTCTTCATTGTTATGATTCAATTGTTTGATTTTAATCTTCTTAATTTAGTTTCATTACATGTTTTCCAATTGATTTTATATGTACCCATGCACCATTCATGATATTGACTATGAATTAATGAAGATATGAATTTATGAACATTGATTTATGAAAGTCTATGCATGATTTATGAAAAGACATTTTATAATCTAAAGGTAGCTTTTAATATAGGCATCAATGAAATTGTGAAAGGTTTTCTCACATTTTAAGGAATCATGGCCGGTGAAAGGTTTTCTCACATGCATGATGCATGATTTAAGGAGATACTCCATGATGATTTAATCTTGGATTAGTAATTTAATTGTGCTTTTCCATGTATAATGTTATGTTTATGAAAAAGACTATTTTGTTGGGATTTAACTTAGCACCTAGAGAACTTTAAGGTAGAGGCTCAAATAGGTTAGTCTCTAGCAACTACCTCTAGTTCCAAACTACGTGCCCCGTAGGATTGTCTTAAATGACCTAACTACTGGATCCACAAATAGCATATGAATCATGATACGGAGTTCTACCGTACAAGTAGACTATTCCTTCTCGGTGTGGGAGCTACATCGGATTCCATATTATAGCTAATATGCTCTATTGTCATTTAAAGCTAATATCCCACAAAACGAACTTAAGTTACTTCAATGATTTTATGAAGCTTTCACTATGTTTTAAGATGCATTGACCATGTTCATGATTTATGATTCTTCTTTGAAGGTTTTTACTATATTTTAGCTTGGTCATGCATACCATGTTTCCCTTTATGTCCCCTTATGATCATGTTTTATGTTTTTACACATATCCCTCATACTTAGTACATTTTTTTTTACTAATGCATACTTGTGTCTACATTATCTCATAATGTAGGGTCCAGCAATTCTCCTCCTCTCGCTCGTGGCTAGTGATCGAGTGCTTGATTGTTGAAGACTTGGTGAGTCCTCATGTTTCAAGGACCATGACACCTTCACATTGTTTTCTTATGTTTTTGTTTTCGGATGTTGTGCGTGGTGTACGAGTTACGTCTTGGCTTCTTCTTTTGATGTATTAGATTGGCTTGTCAAGACTATTTGTAGACTTTTGCTTTTACGCCAAAGTCTTTCATTTTATGAGATTCTCTACTTTTTTCTATTATGTTATGTTGTATGTATGTCAAGTGGTTTGTGTGGGGCCTCTTGGGGTCTTATGTGTAATGTCACTTTTAGGGTATACTTTGGATCATGACACTAACTATGGATGGCTCAGGTACCACACCAATACACTAACTATGAATGGCTCAGGTACCACACCAGTACGCTAACTATGGATAGCTCAGGCACCACGTTGGTACACTAACAATTTAGGTTTGGGTTATGCGAGAGGACCAGGTATGTGATTGTGGTTGCATGAGAAGACCAAACATTTGCATTTGTGATCATATGGGACATGCATCCAGGTATTGGTGTTTCATAACATGTGACTTGAGAGTTTATGTGGTTTTTTACTTGTTGTTATATGCATTGTTCTGTGTTACTGCATTATAGTGAGTTGTTTACATTCGTATCTTGGACTGTCTGTGTGATCCTATCAGTATACTGTGGTCTGTATAATAATATTGCACCTGTTCTTTTCCTTGTTAAGTACAGGGCATCTTACTGCAGCTAATTCAATACCTCAATTAAGAGACGCTTGAATTTGAATTTCAGGGTGAGCTACTTCTTTCAGGCTGCCATGGATTCCTCTATTTTCCTGTCCATGTCGTTGGACACAGACATAAGACTTTAGTTTTTTGTTTATTTTTTGAGTTGTATCCCCTGTCTTGATTATTAGAGTTTTGGTATGATGACTTTCAGTTCTTAGAGGTTGTTATCCGCATTACCTATTTTTGAAATATTGGGTTGAGTTTATGGGGAATCAATTCTTAAGTTGACTAAACTAATTTCATTGCTTTTATATGATGAACTTCTCTTATTTAAATAGTGTTGGGTTGATTTCAGGTTAGTCTTTGATTCTCCTACCAGGTGGTTTAGTGTGAGCGTCACTCATGGCGGTTGGGGTCGTGACAACCATTTGCATTTCTCTTTTAATTTACCTTTAACCCTCACTCTATGAGCTTCATTAGGCCTTAACTTAATCTGATAACTGTATTCTACTGTATATTTTGCCAAATCCTTTCTAAATTCTTTAACACTCTAAAAAATCATTTCAAGTTCATAAATAGCAACTTCACATTCATCATCATATCTGATTTTTTTACTCTTCCTTCTTGATCAACGCCCCTAATACTTCTACATCTAGCACATTTGTGCTATCATCGCTATCACATTCTGAACTATCAATATACTACTCATCTCTTTCTTATTCACCAACATATTTATCCTTCTTATTTCTTTCAATATTTTTAAATCCTTTGTCAATATCAGCTTCACTTGCTAGTATTTCTTCAGGTACTTTTTTTTCTTTCTAGGATTAAGATTTTTTTATTCCTCCTTTCAGCCCTAAAAGATCTCAATTCTTGATCAAATTTGGACCATCTTCACCTAGAATAACATTTATATTAGGGAGATCTGTATCAGCCCAATGCAGAACTAAATCAACTTTATTCACATCTAAAACAACCTTATTCTCTATAGTTTCATTAGTATTTATACCCACAGATTCATCAACAGAGCCTGGCCATACTAAAAGACCAGATGGAGTCGGCAATTCCTCTGACTCATCAATTTCATGGATTACATATACATGAAGCTCATCACCATTTATTAAGTTTTTTACAAACTCTAACAATTGAATATTAGAAGTAACTTGAACAAATTCATTGTTATTTTTATTTTGACAATAAAATTCCCTCACATTTGTTTATCTAAGGTTTTTATTGTACGAAAAAAATTTGACAAGACTAAAATGATCTTTATCAAAGGCAACAACAAATATATCTACTCCCTCTTTGTAAGTAGGGTTAGGGTCTCCGACCACATTACCCCCATGATAAAAGCATGTCAAAATATAGTTGTCTATATTCTGAAAAGATAACCCCCAACACAAAGAAATACCCAATAAGCCCCTTACTTTATCAGTGAAATTGCCAAAAATTCTAACTACAGAATGATAATAAAGAAAGTGAAAATAACAAGGAAAATACACCTTTAAGAATAAAACATACAAACACAAGAAAAATTTGTTAGAACCTTCAATTTCTCCAATGTCGTAAAGTCTAACAAAACGATAATCTCTAATACTTGATTTCAACCTTTAAACCTGAAAAATGGTGACATAATTTACGATAATAGTTAGTACTAATTAAGAATTTAATGAAAAATAAGGTAAAATTCAACGAGGTACAAGAGAAATTTACCTATGATTTTGATTGGGTGAATTCGAAGAAAAGAGAAAAATAGGAGTTGAAAAATTAATTGACCTTTAAATTTGGAGTCAATATGACGTGGAAAGATTTTGAGAGTTAGCATGATATAACTGGTCAATTAATCAATGTGGACACGCTTGTAGTCAATAGGAAATTGTGCACAAAGTGTAAAAATGACATAACGAGACCCGACATGAAGTGTCTAAAATGAACAAAGCCAATTGACTTATCTAAATGAAAGTTAATGTCAATTTTAAAGGACCACCTATAAATTCCGTCTAAAAGTGAATTTAGTACTAATATTTAAGCTAACAATCATATACATATATATAAGAGAACCCTAGGCCCGCCTACGTGGCGCCACCACAAACTAGGATTCCCTTTTAATTTATTTATTTCCAAAATTAGCCTTCCCCTTTCATGAAATTCCCTTTCATGAAAAGTTGCGACTTTAATGATGAGTTGTGACTATTATGAAAAGTTGCGACTTTTATGAAAAGTTGTGACTTTTATAAAAGGTTGTGACCTTTTTGAAGGGTTGCAACTTTTCCAAATAGTTGTAATCTTTCTGATAAGGCACAATAAACATTTGCTCACACTATCATTTGTTGTCTATAAATAGAGGGATTTCCTCTCATTTTAAAACAACGAAAATTTTGAACCTCCTCTTCTTCTTCTTCTTATTCTGCACAATTAAATATTCATGTACTTTGATCCTGTTGAGTAGTTCACTGACACCATTGCTTATGTTACAGATCCTGATATGTATTTTTACAGTCATTAATATATACTTATGTTATTAAGGTTAAATGATAAGATGTCATAATTTTCATTTTACTATACATTATTAATGTTTGTTACTACATAATCTTGTATATAAGATAATATAGTATTTTAATTTTAATGACTAATTGATTTTAAGTATTATTTTATTAATTTCATGATATTAAATTTTGGCGCGAAGCGCGACTAATTTTATATTAATACAAATAGAAATACAACAACCATCCAAACAAGGGGTAAAGGTCGCATAATGCTTCACGCAACTGAATAATTCAGTCTGAATTTCTATTGGCGGGCGAGGGCGCTATCCTCCCCAAAGAAGCCCGCCCACACAGCAAGTCAGCAACAGTCTGCTTTTGAATTGGTAAGAATGTCAGTTATTGCTCTGTTCACGGCGGCTACCAAGCTCGCCGGAGTCCTAGTAACTATCACCGTTGCCGCCAATGCTTTTTCCTTCTCCGTCTACCGGAAAAAGAACCTCAAGCGTTTCCGCTCTCCCATAAACGACTCCGCCGATGTTCTTGCTCACTTCAATATCAATCCGTCTGGTAACACAACTACTTTTAGCTTTTTAACCTAATTCAAGCTTTTTCAATTAGCATACTAATGATTCTAGCTAAGGCATACTCTGTCTGTTTCATTTTATACCAAAGTGTGTGACTGAACATGGAACTTACTGCACGATTAAGTAAGTTAATTGTTGTGGAAGTGATTTGGTTTAGAACTTAGTTCAGTTTAAAATTTGAGTAGTTATATGAAGATGATATTATTAATGTAATGGGGTTAAGCCTTTTAGAACGGCCAAAGTAGAAAGAATTCCCAATGTTTAAACGGAGAGAGTATGTTATTCAATTTTTGGATGGTAGTTGATGTAAAATGACCCTCATCAGTCATCAGTAAATTAACATGGACTTCTGTTGGTCTATCAATGTTGAAGCAAGATTTCAGTTTAGCTTATGTTTGCTTAAAGGTTAGATAGGCTGGTGGTGTGCCCTTATCCCTAAAAAAAAATAGGTGGATGCGCCTTACCTGAATATCCACCTTCCAAAAACTCTTGATTGCGGGAATTTCTTCATTTTGCATTGAATCCCTATAAGCTGAGCAGGATATAGTTTCTTCCAGCTTTTATTTGGGGGCATCTTTTGTAACTTGTAAATATGATTTCCAGCAGTGTCTTTTTGCTGCTGATTAGTATACTGTTATCTACTTCTTAAAAAGAAAAGAATGAATTCACTCTGCATTGGTTCCACCATTTCCTAAGATTAAGTCAGTATTTTGTGTGTTGTAACTGACATAACATTGACCGATAAAACAGTAGCTGAGGAAAACACAAAAATCAATGGTTTCCCCATAGAACCCTGTTTGGATTGAGTTATTTTAAGTGCTTTTAAGCTAAAATAACTTTTAAGCACTTTTGTAGTGTTTGGGTTAGATAAAAAAGTGTGTTAAAGCCAAAATAACAAAAAAGTCAGTACCATAAGTTAGAATTTGTAACTTATGGCTTTTGGCTTATAAGCCCATCCAAACAGGCTCTATGTTATCATACAATTTAATGCTGTAAGTATCTCTTTTTCCATTATTCGACTCTTTCAGCATTTATATGGTCCATGCCTTCACATAGATGCATATGATTGTCCACAAAAATTTAACATAGTAATTGAATATCTGTATATGTGTGAGTAAGTGGTTTGACCCATTTGTGATACTCTCTAGAAGGGGAGAAAGGATTCTTTTTTGGATTGGCTACAGCACCTGCTCATGTGGAAGACAGGCTTGATGATGCTTGGCTCCAATTTGCCGAAAATACAGAATCACATGAAATCCAGCAGCCTGAAACAGCAGATGCTATTATGGGCTCTGCTACAGGTGATGGTGGATCTCAGCAAGCTCCGTTACCTCAGAGAGAAGCTACCAAGACCATAAAGAGGAAAAAGTCCCTTAAGATAGCCATTGAAGCACAAATAAGAGGATTTGAGAAGTACATAGAAGTGGAAGAGCCAACTCCAACTGAGCAATGTCATCATAATGTTGCTGCCTGGCATAACGTCCCACA
>JAJOOR010006675.1:0-68697 GCA_036250505.1 Solanum acaule | reverse complement strand
GGAGACAAGGACACATTCAACATTGAATAGGTACTCCTAACATGTATATGATCACACATTCATATAGGGGTCATATAGGTAGGGGTCATTCCACAATAGTACTTAACATAATCAATCATGTAGACCACACCTTATCCCTAACATTATCATTCACATTATACTCCTCATCATCAACACACTTTAAACATCATGCTAGTATTGAGGATTTCATACATAACCTTCATAGCATAACTTCATAAATATATACATCATAATCATAAATTCACTTCACATCTATGTCCTTCAAGGCCATGATCTCAACATGCATAGATAGACAAGAAGTAAACACTACCACCTTAAGTGGGTCAAACCACACAATATCAATTCCCATACTATAGACAAGAAGTTAGGTCAACTTACCAATTCTCCAAGCCATGATCACCATGGATAAATCCTCAAAAATTCATACTCAATTGAAATAGGTAGCAATAAGAATCAACAATGTAATTCAATAACATAAACATAGTCTAAGTACAATTCCATAAACAAAGGGATCAACCCATAACTTTGCCCATAAGGCCATAATTCTCAACTCATCAATATACCAACAATTGAACATGAATAAGTATAGATAATCATAGGAAACATCAATCCAATCTAATCTAAACATAATTTCACCAATAGAAATCATATTCACAAATACCCGTATCATAGGCCAATTTTTGAGAATTTGGGGATCATGGGTTCTTCAAGAATTCCTTTGAAAATTATCTTAAATACCTTAATTCCACATCAATACATCAATAGAATGATTTAGAAAATCATTTGACAAATAACCCATGGTTAGATTGAAAATTGAGAATTTTGGTCTATGAATCACTTTTGAAAATCTTTGATAGAACTCCTTGAATGATAGGTTATTCAAAAATCAAGAGTTACCATACCTTAATTATTGAAGACCCATGGAATTGAAGAAGAAATCAGTTGAAAACCCATCTTCTAGCTTGAGCTTCATCAAGGTCTTTAATGGAGTTTTTGAGAGAATCTATTTTTCAGAGAGAAGGGTCAATTTGAAGAATGGGGTCTAATTCTAGGTTTTGGGGTTTTAACCAACTTAAATTATCCTAAAATAGGTAGAATAACCATTTATAATAATTCCTCAAAGTACCCAAACTACCCCTCACTTAGTTGGACCTTTTAAACAAGTCAAACTTGAGTTTTATTTTCACAGATTTCGTCAGGAAACAAGTTCGCGACGCAGAGGTGTTCCCACAAGTTTCTAGAAATTAAAATCCGAGACAGTAGAGTCCGCCACATGTCTGCGACGCGGACCAAACTTTTGGCCCTTGGTGGACCTAGTCCGCGACGCGGACATGCTCCCTCCAAGCACAACTTCAAGCTGCCTTGGCAGCTTGCTTGGCCAAGGTTGGGTCGTCCTCGGGGCCCCTTAGGATGGCCCCGGGGAGTCGTATTCGAATGTTTTGACCCTAAAAACATTTATTAAGACACTAGGGCCGCCTCCACTGATTTTAGACTCCAAACAACACATAAAAACATGAACAACATACTAGAACACACCAACACGTAAAAGACTAGTTTCCAAACGTCTTGGTCGTCCCTTGATGTTTGACTTCCAAACGCTCTAAAACTGACTTAAAAGGCTATTATTAATTATTTTGACATGTTATTAATGCATAAAACCCATGTGAGGCTCTACTTTATCCTACTTTATTTTGAGGGTCGTTACACATATAATGTGGGATTTTGAGTATAAAGCAAGAGTTTTATGAAATCAAGCATGTATTGCAAGCTTTACATGTGTTTTATGATGAAATCCATATCTAACCCATGTTTTCTAAGCATTGATGATTGAAAGTGGGTTTTGAGCCTCAAGAGGTAAATTATGGACTTAGGCATTGTTTTATGAAATCTATGCAAATGTTTTAAGGGTGCTTTAAGAGCAAAGTACCAATGATGATGTTGTGTTGTGTAAAGATATTCTCATAAACACATACTAGCATGATGTGAAAGGTTTTCTCACATAGAAAGGATTCTTAGGTTGAAAGGCTTTCTCACCTAATTGAATCAAAGATTAAGATCTATCCCAATGAACTAGCTTGGTTTGGTTGTCCAAGGGCACCTTTCCATGATTAATGAAGTCAAGTAAGAAATGACTATTCCGTGGGATTTATGCTTAGCACCGAGTGGATATTGATGATGGGATAGAATCTCTCCCGTTAGTAGATGTTGGGTTTCTAGAAGCAATCTCATGAGATGGAAGCTCCCCCGTTAGTAGAGGCCATGTTTCTAGTAGAAATCTTCTTATCCCTTAACTATGTGCCTCCATAGGTTGATTAGCTAGTGGATCCACTTAAGCTAGAAGTTCATGGTTCAACCTTAAAAGAATGACAACCCTTTTTGGTGCGAGAGACATCGTGGGATTATGTTATAGTTCACATGGTCTCTATATCAGTTAAGGCTAATTCCCCACAAGTAATAGTGAACTAAGGTTACTTCAAGAAGTATCGCATATGAGTTCAAAGGTTTTAAAAATGAAGTTAGCTTGCATTGACCATTATTTTATGACTCATGTTTTATAACTCTTTCATATCATGTTTTAGCTTTGTCAATTGCATGCCATGAAATGAAATGTCCTTTTTAACATAATTTAAATGTTTTATGCATGTCTATCATACTTTGTATGTTGTTTTGTACTAACGCATACTCTTGCCTACATTTTCCCAAATGGAGTATCTGGCAGTCAGGGTACTAAGTTTCGTTGCTAGAGGTTGCTTTGAGATAATTCCAAGTTTTAGTGAGTCCTCATGGTTCGAGGATGGACTTTTATTGTTTAACACCCTAAAAATTTAATGAACTAAGCTAGAGCCTAACTTGTAGTCTAGTAGCCTAAATGGGGTTAAATGTAAAGATAAGAGTCGTAAAATAACCTCCCCTACTTAGTAACAAGGTTTTAGGACCTAAACTTCAAGGCATGACCCTCCCAAGGACCCCTCAAGGGTCCTTGAGGAGGACCAAGAGGCTGCCAAAAAGCTGTCAAAAACAGCTTGACCTACGGATGGGACCTACGCATGCCCCGTAGGTGTGGGGAGTAGGTCAAGGCCTCCAGGTGACCAGCCCCTAAACCAAACCATAGACCTGTAAGATGGGGTGTGAGCCCAACTACGGTCCATATGTTGGTGGGCGTAGGTCACCCCTGGAGCTTGCTTAGGTTCGGCCAACTTGAGGGGTAAGTTAGTAAATTCCTTTTTAATTAGTTTTCATTAAGGGTCATTTGATATGGATTTATTTTACCTATATAAAGTATTTTATGTCATTAAAACACCTTCTAATTCATGATATCTCAAGACCCCAAATCAAAACCCATATATCCTCCTCTCCAAACATCTTCTCTCTAGAACTCCATTGAAGACCAAGAAAGGGATCAACTAGGGCTTGAAGAAGGGAGCTTTTCATACGAATTTTGTTGGATTCTACACCTAAGGTATGGTAGTTTTTATCCTTGGGTAGATATCAACCAAGGAGCCCTTTCTAAAGCTTTTATCTCAAATCTAGAATTCCCCAAAGAGCTAGGGTTTCAACTCAACCCCATGGATTTCTTTCAAAGTTATTTTTAAATGATGAATTATGTTTGTTTATGAATGTATTACTAATTTATATGATTTGAACTGTAATTCCAAAAGAATCCATGAATATTCCCCCAATCCTAGCTATGATTCTTCTTTACACTATCAATGTTGTTGAAAGTTGATCCAATTGATTAGATGTGAGTTGATTATGATGTAGTTACATGATTTAAGTATGATTCTAGATGAATTCTTGATTAACCTAAGATTCTAGGGTGAAATTGATATAGCCTAGGGTTATGTCATGAAAGAGGCTAATTGAGGGTTTAGATGTGACCTTCTAAAATTAATGAAGTTCTTGATGAATTTCCTTAGATAGATCACGTAGACATGAATTTCTTAGAAGTAAACCTTGTAGACATGAATTAACTTGATTAGGGCTTATATGATGGATCATGGTTGAGTAGTATTGAGCTTGACTTTATATGATACTAAAATGGCTATAATTGATCAAGAATGAAGCACGTGGTTAGTTTACCTTGAGAGTTAGGTTTATATGATGACCATGTGAGGTATTGCTTGAGAGTAATGCTCATAATATGATGACTCCTAGGGCTTTAAAGGTAAAAGCTAAAAGGAATGAACTATGAATGTGGAGGCTTTAAGAATGAAGCTATTATGCATGTTGAATTGTATAAGGTACTAATGTGGAAGGACTTTACCCACATGACCTACAATATGAGTATATGAGCTTATACATGCAATGAATGAACTATTTGAATTAGGATTATATACATGCCTATTATGATGAATGTTAGATGTGTTGATTTACATGGTCTATGATCCTTGAGTGCAATATATGTGAATTATACATGATTTTGATATTATGTACATGCTTATGAACACTTTGAGAGGGAAGTGTCTATGATGATAGTATTGTTGCTGTGCCATTGCAAGGACAATTATACACACACTCCATGCATAAAAATGATTAAGATGTAGCAATGGTGTTAATTGAAAGTATAGTTCTGATATACACCTTTACACATTATTATGCACGAAATGTACATGACCATGATGATCCTATTATGTTGATTGAAAGTCCATTCTCATGAGAGCACATGATCTTGGTGTGAAAGTTATTCTCACATACTAATGATGATTCTAAGATTGAAAGTCCATTCTCACCTAATTGAATCTGTGAGCTATTTTATGAGTTGGGTTGAACGAAGGGTAAAATACTCCTTCAAAAATGTAAATCCAATTCAAGACTAAACAAGTAATTTTGGGAAATAATACTTAGCACCGAGTGGATATGGAAAGTGAGGTAGAGGCAGTCCCGTCAATACAATAGGCTGGGTTCTCTAAATTATTCTCATGAGATGGAAGCTCTTCCGCCAATATAATAGGTCGGGTTTCTAGAAGCAATCTCTCTATCCCATAACTATGTGCCCACATAGGTCTTTAGCTAGTGGATCCACCTAAAAGCTAATACATTTAGTTCTACCTTAGGAAAGTAGGACACCTTCTTTCGATGTGGGGTTACACGACACCGGATTCCATGTAGCTCACATGGTCTATGTCGGTTAAGGCTATTTTCCCTCCATGAACAAGAAAGTGAGTTATGTGCTATGGTTCCTCAATAGGGATACTTAGTATTGGTGGTATTATGGGATGCCATTCATATATGGCACAAGTAGACTTTGAGAGTAACCATGATGTGTTTCTCTTATGTAAATGAATTATGAACATGTAACATGAACTTGAAAAATAACTACCAAAGCCCTCATACGATTTGGACCAACGGTCGTAGGACTTTCTACAGACCATCCTGGTCAATCATAAAAAAGTTCAGAAACCCTTTACTTGGACCAACTTTTGATGGAAAATGTCTACGGATCATAGGTCTTCCTATGGTCTATAGACACCAACCATGGAAACAAATCTTGACCCTCAAAATTTTACTAAGTCTGGGACCTATCGATGAGACCTATCTACGAATTGTAGATCGTTTGACGGACTGTACTAGTGAACCATAAAAGAGGCACTAGGACTTGATTTTAGAAAAGTTATGTAACACCCGGAAAATGAATAGGTGAAACTAGAGCCTAATGTTTGAGTCTTAAAATTTTATGCATAATTAGGAGTTGTGAAATAGCCAAAAAATTTGACGAAGTATATTTTGAAGTGAGGGTTCAAGGAAGGTGAAAGCCTTCACTGCCCTTAGAAGCAACCTTGAACCAATGCCTTAGCGGTTTAGGCAAGAGGCATTTTTCAAGGAAGGCTTCAAGGCACGTGAAAGGCCTTCACTGCCCTTAGAAGCTTTCGTAAACAAATACTTTAGCCATATTTTGGCAAGCTAGGAAGTTCACGCAAGGCCTCACGAGGCGTGAAGCACTTCACTGCCCGTGGAAAGCCTCGTGAAGCTTGCCTTAGGCGCATGGGCAACAAGTTTTTTTTAAGTGAGGGTCCACGGCACGTGGGGAAGCCCACTGCCCGTGGAGACCCTAGTGGACATGCCTTAGCCTTAAAAAGCTAAAGGTACAAGTCCAAGGGAGGGTCCACGGCTGGTGGACCACTCCAAGGCCCTTAAAAGCTCCCTTGGACTTTGCCTTAGTTTTATTTGGCAAGTCCATGTGGGCAAGGGGCAATTTTATAGATATTATTTTTAAATCCTATTTTTAAATGGGTATATTTTATATTATTTTAAAACAAATATATAAGATATTTTAATTCATTAAACACCCAAACTAAATTACTTTCACAAAGACCCAAATCAAAATAAAAAGTTCCATCTTCCTCACAATATTTCTCTCTCTAAAAACCCAAGAAGAAGAAGAGTAAAATTGAAGCTTGGGCTGCAAGAAATCAGGGGTTTTTCATCAAATTCTTCAAGGATTCATCATCAAGGTATGGTAATTTTCATCTTTGGGTAGATTCCACCCAAGGAGCCCCTTCAAAACTTCCAATTTTCCCCAATTTCAAGGGTTTTCTTCGAAATTAATGGTTCCTTTTAAAAGTTATTTTAATGGTTTAATTGTGTTGGGTTATGATTGAATTGATGATTTATGGTTGAATTTTGGTGGAAGTCCCCCAAGAACCCATGGATCCCCTCTATTGCTAAAATTGTGATCTTACTTGAATTAATTGATTTTAGAACCATGTAAATGGATCTTGTATGAATTAAATGAATTGTGTTACTACCCATATCTAATTAGAAATTATAGATGTTGGGTTGAATGTGATTCATGGTTCTTGTTGGGTAAATTATGAGAATTTGTACATGAACATGAGAATTATGTGTGTGCTTCAAGATTTATGTTGAGAATGAATATTTTATGATTATAGTGTAATTACATGATTTTAGTATGATTATACATGTATTCTTGATTAACCTAAGATTCTAGGGTGAAATTGATATAGTCTAGCGTTTTATCATGAAAGAGGCAAATTGAGGGTGTAGATGTGATCTTCTAAGATTGATGAACTTCTTTATGAATTTCTTGAGATTAGAACACCTAGATACGAATTGCTTAAAAATAAAGCTTCTAGACATGAATTGATTAGCTTAGGTCTTGTATGATGGAACATGGTTGAGGGGTATGGTGATTGAGTTTATACGATGCCATATGACTATAATTGATAAAAAATGAAGCATGTGGTTAGATTACCTTGAGAATTAGGTATACATGATGAACATGTGAGGTATTGCTTGAGAGTAAGGCTTGTAGCATGAGATGACTTCTAGGGCTTTAAGGGTAAAAGCTAACATGAATAAGCTAAGGATGTTAAGGCTTAAAGAAGGAAGCTATTATGTATGGTTGAATTGTATATGTCATTATTGTGGAAGGACTTGACCCACATGACCAATAATATGAACACATGAGTTTATGCATGAAATGAATGATTTACTTGAGATATGATTATATCTATGTCTTATGTAGTGAATTCTAGATGTGATGACTTAATATGATCTTTGAATGATATGAGGCGTATGCATGATTATGACATTATGTGCATGTTTTATGAACACTTTGAGAGTGAAGTATCTATGATGATAATGTTGTTGTTGTGTCATTGAAAGGACAATCACACACACACCCCATGCATGAACATGACTATGATGTGACTAAGGTGTTGATTGTGTTTGATTCATAGCCCTTGAAGGAAAATTATGAGGGTTTATACATGTTGAAAAGAATTTTGTATGAGCTTATGATTCACTTAGAAAGTGAAGATCCTATGCCTATGGTGTAATTGTGGTATTGATTGGAAAGGTCATTCTCCTCTATATCCTTACACATTATGATGTATGAATTATGTATGACTATGATGATCTTGTTGTGTTGAATGAAAGGTTATTCTCATGAACACATTATAACTATGATGTCAAAGGTTTACTCACATATGGATGATTCTAAGGTTGAAAGGACATTCTCACCTAATGAATCTATGAGCTATAGTATGATGTTGTATTGGATTGAGTGTTAAGTCACCCTTCCATAAACATGAATTTAAATAAAGACTTAATATGAATTTTAAAGGAAATTATGCTTAGCACCGAGTGAATATGAATATGAGATGGAAGCTTTTACGTTAGATAGTCCGGCTTCCCAAAGTAAGTTATCTCATGAGATGGAAACCTTTTACGTTAGAAAGTCCGGGTTTCTAGTAGCAATCTCCTTATCCCATAACTATGTGCCCACATAATTCTTTAGCTATTGATCCACCTAAAAGCTAATATATGAAGTTCTACATAAGGCAAGTAGGACACCTCTTTGTGGTGTGGGGGTAAGACACAGGATTCCATGTAGCTCGCATGGTCTTTGTCGGTTAAGGCTATATTTCCCTATATGAAAAGAATATGAATTATGAAAAGAACATGAGTTATGTACTATGGTTCCTCAAGAGGTTGAACTTAGAATGAGTGGGGGTATGAGACTTCATTCATGCATTGCATAAGTAGGTTTTGAGAGTGGGCGATGATTATGAGTTAATGCATGCTTTATATGAATTATGAACATGAACATGAACTATACTTATGACTTCTTAATGAGCTTTACTTAGTCTCAGTGGGGGTATGGGACTTCATTTATACATTGAACAAGTAGACTTATAAAGGTGTGATGGTGTGGTTTCCTTATGATATGAAGATATATGAATTTATGTGTGCATGATATGGCTTGTTGCTAAGAGTGACTTTACTTATTACAAGCTATGAACATGAATGTTTCCTTGTCTATGATTATTGACTATAGATAAGATCAAATCATGATAAGTATGAGCATGGTGGCATAAAAGTGGTACTTAGTGTAGATAGGATTATGAGATCCTATCTATGCATTGCACAAGTATAACCGAGGGTTACTTATGTGATGGTTCTATTATGATGAGATGATCTTGGTTTTTCATTATGTATGTGAACTATGTCTTATGATGATTGGTGTATGCATTATGTTGAAGACTATGTTTGTGATTATGTTAATATCCTCTATGCTATGATGAATGGTACATGAGTTGTCTTATAGGTTACATTCCCTAACTATTTCAAAGATGATGTTCAAAAATTGGCATATAGCATGGTTTCAACTAAAATGTCCCTTTTAGCATGTTTTAAGGATTTTTCATGCATGACTATCATACTTAGTACATTTTTGTGTTAACCCATATTTCTTCTACATTTTTCACAAAGTGTAGGGTTTGGAGACTTGAGCTCTATTCTTGGAATATAGGTTTCTAAGGAGCAAGGAGTTGAAGATTTGGTGAGTCCTCATAGATTTGAGGACAAACCCACTATCCCCTTTAGGTCATTCCTTTATGTTTTAGACTTTTGTAAGGGCCGTGCCCCTAAGATTTTATTCAAGTGTTATAGATGGTTTGAGACATAGTGTTGTAGATTCCCACTTGTTTTTATAAGAGACTTCTATTGTAAAGAAAAGTTTAAAATTTTCAAGGCATGTGAAAGGCCTTCACTGCCCTTAGAAGCTTCCGTGAACAAATACCTTAGCCATTTTTTGGCAAGCTAGGCAGGTCACACGAGGCCCCACGAGGCGTGAAGCACTTCACTGCCCATGGAGAACCTCGTGAAGCTTGCCTTAGGCTCATGGGCAGTAGGGATTTTTTACATGAGGGTCCACGGCACGTGGGCAAGCCCACTACCCATGGAGACCCTCGTGGACATGACTAAGCCTTAGAAAGCTAAAGGCACAGGTCCAAGGGAGGGTCCATAGCTGGTGGACCACTCCAAGGCCCTTAAAAGCTCCCTTGTACTTTGCCTTAGTTTTATTTGGCAAGTCCATGTGGCCAAGGGTCAATTTTGTAAATATTATTTTTTAAGTCCTATTTTTAAATGGGTATATTTTATATTATTTTTAAATAAATATATAAGGTATTTTAAGTCATTAAACACCCAAACTAAATCACTTTCACAAAGACCCAAATCAAAATCAAAAGTTCATCTTCCTCACAATATTTCTCTCTCTAAAATCCCAAGAAGAAGAAGAGTAAAATTGAAGGTTGGGCTGCAAGAAATCAAGGATTTTCCATCAAATTCTTCAAGGATTCATCATCAAGGTATGATAGTTTTCATCTTTGGATAGATTCCACCCAAAGAGCCCCTTCAAAACTTGATTTCAAAACTTCCAATTTCCCCAAAAGAAAGAGTTTTGTTCGAAATTCAAGGGTCAATTTAAAAGCGATTTCAATGGTTGAATTATGTTGGGTTATTATTGAATTGATGATTTATGGTTGAATTTTGGTGAAATTCTCCCAAGAACCCATGGATCCCCTCTATTGCTAAATTGTGAGCTTAATGTGGGTTAATTGATTTTAGAAGCATGTAAATGGGTCTTGTATGAATTAATTCCATCAATGATTTCAATGGTTGGATTATGTTGGGTTATGATTGAATTGATGATTTATGGTTGAATTTTGGTGTAATTCCCCCAAGAACCCATGGATCCCCTCTATTGCTAAATTGTGATCTTAATTGGATTAATTGATTTTAGAAGCATGTAAATGGGTCTTGTATGAATTAATTGAATTGATTGAATTGTGTTATTACCCATAACTAATGTAGAAATTGTAGATGTTGGGTTGAATGTGATTCATGATTCTTGATGGGTATATTATGAGAATTTGTACATGAACTTGAGATGACCTAAATATGAATTGCTTATAAGTAAAGCTTGCAGACATGAATGAATTAGGTTAGGGCTTATATGATGGGTCATCGTTGAGTAGTATTGGGATTGAGTTTACTTGATGTTATATGACTATACTAGGTTAAGAATGAAGCATGTGGTTAGTTTACCTTGAGAGTTAGGTTTACATGATGACCATGTGAGGTATTGCTTGAGAGTAATGCTTGTAGTGTGAAGATGACTTCTAAGGCTTAAAGAGTAAAAGCTAAAATGAATGAGCTATGAATGTTGAGGCTTTAAGAAGGAAGCTATTATGCATGTTGAATTGTATATGGTATTATTGTGGAAGGACTTGACCCACATGACCTATAATATGAGTACATGAGTTTATGCATGAAGTGAATGATTTACTTGAATCATGATATTCCCCTTATCTAATGTTGTAATTCTAGATGTTTGGGTTGAGTTTGATTAATTGCCCTTGAAGGGAAAATTATGAGGGTTTGTACATGTTGATAAGAATTGTGTATGAGCTTGTGACTCACTTAGAAAGTGAAGATGCTATGATTATGATATTATGTGCATGTTTTATGAAAACTTTCAGAGTGAAGTGTCTATGATGATAATGTTGTTATTGTGTCATTGAAAGGAAAATCACACACACCCCATGCATGAACATGACTATGATATGACTAAGGTGTTGTTGAAAGGCTAATTCTCATATGCACCTTTACACGTGACTATGCATGAAATGTACATGACTATGATAATGTTGTTGTGTTGATTGAAAGGCTATTCTCATGCACGGTTTACTTACATATTGATGATTCTAAGGTTGAAAGGTCATTCTCACCTATTGAATCTATGAGCTATATCATGATATCATGTTGGATTGATTGTTGGTGCATTCTTCCATAAACATGAACTTAAGTAAAGACTTAACATGAACTTAAAGGGAATGATGCTTAGCACCGAGAGGATATGAAAATGAGATGGAAGCTTCATGCTAGTTAGTATAGCTTCCCAATGGGTTCCTTCACACTAGTTAGTCTGGGTTCCCAAGATAGTTATCTCATGAGATCGAAACCTTCACGTTAGTTAGTTCGGGTTTCTAGTAGCAATCTCCTTATCCCATAACTATGTGCCCACATAGGTCTTTAGCTATTGGATCAACCTAGAGGCTAATATATGAGTTCTACCTTAGGCAAGTAGGACACCTCTTTCGGTATATGGGTAAGACACCAAATTCCATGTAGCTCACATGATCTATGTCGGTTAAGGCTATTTCCCTACATGAACAAGAACATGAACAAGAACATGAGTTATGTACTATGGTTCCTCAAGAGACTCTACTTATTATGAATGGGGGTATGGGACTTCAGTCATGCATTGCACAAGTGGGCTTTAAGAGTGGTCATGGTATGTTTCTCTTATGACATGATGATTTATGAGTTAATGCATGCTTTATATGAATTATGAACCTGAACATGAACTATACTTATGACTTCTTAATGAGCTTTACTTAGTGTGAGTGGGGGTATGAGACTTCACTTATACATTGCACAAGTAGACTTTGAAAGGGGTTATGGTGTGGTTTCCTTATGCTATGAATATATATGAATTTATGCATGTATGATATGGATTGTTGCTAAGAGTGGCTTTGCTTGTTATAAGCTATGAACGTGATTTTTTCCTTGTCTATGGATGAGATCAAAGCATGATAAGTATGATCATGGTGTCCTAAAAGTGATACTTAGTGTAGATAGGATTATGGGATCCTATCTATGCATTGCACAAGTATGACCTAGGGTTACTTATGTGATGGTTCTATTATGATCAGATGCTCTTGGTATTTAATTATGTATGTGAACTATGTCTTATGATGATTGGTGTATGCATTATGTTAGAGACTATGTTTGTGATTATGTTGATATCATTTATGCTATGATGAATGGTACATGAGTTGTCTTATGGGTTACATTCCCCAACTATTTCAAAGATGATGTTCAAAATTGGCATATAGCATGGTTTCAACTAAAATGTCCCTTTTGAGCATGTTTTAAGGTTTTTATGCATGGCTACCATACTTGGTGCAATTTTTGTGCTAACCCATATTTTCTACATTTTCTATAAGTGTAGGGTTTGGCGATATCAACTTCCACCTTCGTGGCTAGGATCATAGTAGATCAAGAAGAAGAAGCTAGGTGAGTCCTCATAGTATTCAAGGACTTGACCATTATGTCCTTTAGACTTTCTTTTATGTATTAGACTTTTGTAAGGGTCGTATCCCTAAGATTGTATTCAAGTGTTATAGATGGTTTGAGACATAGTGTTGTAGACCCCCACTTGTTTTTATAAAAGACTTCGATTGTAAAGAAAAGTTTTAATTTCCGCACTTTTTCCTATGTTCTTATGTTATGATATGCTATGAGGCATGTATGAGGCTTTTCGGAGGCTTTTACGTCATGTCACATCTAGGGTGTAGCCTTGGGTCATGACACATAAAGAGACATCTAAATGCTAGGGTGATAACTGTTGTTGTAAGCAAACTCTATGAGAGGTAAGTGATCATCCTAATTACCTTTGAAATCGATCACACAAGCCCTCAACATATCCTCTAAAGTCTGAATCGTACGCTCTTCTATACCGGATGGAAAGCAGTACTCAAGTTTACCTTCGAAGCTAAACCTTTCTAGAAAGACTTCCAAAATTGTGCGGTGAATTGTGCACCTCTATCTAAAATGATGGACACAAGAACTCCATGAAGTCACACTATCTCTTGAATATTTAATCTAGCATAATCTTCGGCTGAATAAGTAGTCTTTATCGGTAAGAAGTGGATGATTTAGTCATGCTATCTACAATCACCCAAATCGAATCATGCTTCCTACGACACCAGGGCAAGCCGGTAATGAAATCCATATTAGTCATCTCCCACTTCTATTCCGGAAGATCTATATTCTACGCCATACCACCGGGCCTTTTGTGCTCTACCATAACTTGTTGACAATTTAGGAATTTAGCAACGAACTCTGCAATACACCTCTTCATACGACTCCACCAATAGATTCCCCTCAAGTAACAATACATCTTTTGTGGAACCAAGATGGATCGAATATCTGGAATTATGAGCTTCTTCCATTAACCTCTCTCATCCATATTTTGTACACACAGTCTACCTTGATACCTCAAAACACCATCTCCCCATTTTTCAAAAGTCATCACTTTCTGCTTATGAACATTTTCCTTCAATTCAAGGAAAATAGGGTCTTGATCTTGTTTCTCTTTCACTTCAGACACTAATGATGATTCAACATTCATCACCAAAACTCCACCTGCATTAAAATCCAACAACCGGACTCCCAATCGTGCAAGTTTGTGCACATCTTTGGCTAATTCTTTCTTGCCTTCCCCAACATGGGCACTACTACCCATAGATAACCTGCTCAAAGCAACAACAATCACATTAGCTTTACCATGGGGGATAGAGAATACGTATGTCATAATCTTTGAGTAGCTCCAACCACCTCCTCTGTCTGAGATTAAGCTCTTTCTAACTGAAAACATATTGAAGGCTCTTGTGATTAGTGAACACATTTACATGAACCCCATAGAGATAGTGACACCATATTTTCCAATAAAATACTACAATAGCCAATTCTAGATCATGAGTTGGGTAATTCTTCTCGTGGATATTAAGTTATCTAGAGGCATAGGCCATAACCTTACAATTCTACATCAATACACAACCAAGTCCAATTTTTGGCGCATCACAATAAACAATAAAGGCTTGTGTACCTTCCTGCAGAGTCAACACAGGTAGTAGATAAACGTGTTTTCAATTCCTTAAAGCTTTTCTCACAAGCTTCAGACCATTGAAACTTCACTGTCTTCTGAGTCAACTTTGTCAACAGGGATGGAATAGATGAAAAACCCTCTACAAACCTTCTATAATAACTAGCCAAGTTTAAGAAACTCCTTATATCAGTTGGAGATGTGGGTCTAGGACAGTTGTGTACTTCTTCAATCTTCTGAGTGTCAACTCGAATCCCTTCACTAGATACAATATGGCCTAAGAATGTCACGTATTCAAGCCAAAACTCATACTTGGAAAATTAAGCATAGAACTCTTTATCTTTGAGAGTTTGAAGGACTACTCTGAGATGACTAGCATGGCTCTCCTCTTTCCTCGAACAAATTAGTATGTCATCAATGAATACAATAACAAACATATCAAGGTACAACTTAAATACTTTGTTCATCAGATCCATGAACTCTACAGGAGCATTAGTCAAGCCAGAGGACATAACGAGAAACTTATAATAACAAAAATAGGTCCTGAATGATGTCATTGGGATATCACTTTCTCTCACTCTCAACTAATGATAGCCAGAACTGAAGGTCTATCTTAAAAAAACAAGTGACACCCTGAAGTTGATCAAAGAGGTCATCAATTCTTGGAAGGGGATACTTATTCTTTCTGGTGACCTTGTTCAATTGGCGGGAATCAATACATATCCTAAGACAACCATATTTCTTCCTCACAAATAAGACCGGAGGGCCCCAAGGTGAGACACTAGGTCAAATAGTACCCTATCAAGAAAATCTTTCAACTAATCTTTAGGCTCTTTTAACTCAGCAGGAACCATTCTCTATTGCGGAATAGAGATAGGTGAAGTATCAGGAAGAATGTCTATGCCGAAGTCTATTTCTGTCTTAGGAGGGACTTCGTGAAGATCATCTGGCAAGACCTCTAGAAACACAGTCAAAACTGGAACTGGCTGTATAGGTTGTGTCTTAACACTAGAGTCATTAACTCGGACTAAGTGATAGGTACACCTCTTAGAGACTAACTTTTTGTCCTTAAGGTATGAAATGAAATGACATTTAGGCATTGCTAAACCACTCCTCCACTTTATAACTGGCTCATTAGGAAATTGGAACTTTATTACTCATGTTCTACAATCAACTAAGGCATAACAAGCATGAAGCCAGTCCATACCTAGAATAACATCAAGGTCCACCATGTCTACCTCGACTAAGTCAGCTATGGTGTCCTTGTTATTGACAGAAATGACGCAATCACAATCAACCCTCTTGGCTATAATAGACTTACCAACATGTGTGGAAATACTGAGGCCTCAAGAAGTTGTTCAGGAAGAATATCAAACCTCATAGAAATATACAAAAACACAAAAGATATACTCGCACCTGGATCAAGCAATGCATCTACATCAAAAGTAAAGACTTTGATCATACCAGTAACAACATCTGGTGAATTCTCCTGCTTTTGGCGACTAGTGATATAATCCAGACGGTTTGCTCCTTCGTTTGTCCCTGAAGTAGCTCCTCTAGGTGCAATTTTGTCTGGGCCATTGAAGAAGATTGGGCTATATTGCCCCATTACCAATTGCCCTGCCTGTTCTTAAGGCAGTCTTTCATGCAGTGACCTATCTAACCAAACTTGAAGCAACCATTAGAGCCATAACGGCACACTATTGGGTGGTTTTTACCACACTTAGCAGATGTAGTAGTCCAGTTGGCCCCTTGTGCCATACTACATTGAGATTGATTAGGTCGAGCTTTGAAGTTCTGCAAATTCTGATTCGTGAAATCACCTATGCTTTTTGGTGCAGGTGCACTAGCTGATGATTGTGAATGTCCTGTTGACCTTTTTTGGAAAGGTGACCAATTGACATTTCTGATCTTCTAGTGTCCAGACTCATTACGTGTTGTCTTAGCCCTCTTGTTAGGAAAGATTTCCCTATATTTCATTTTCTCTTCCTCAACCTACTGCACATTGATCATTAGCCTTGCTATGTCCATTTATTCTATCAACATAACAACCTTACCCTCTTTGCTTGACAAGCGGGATAGCCCAGACACAAATAGACTCATCCTGCTTCTCATATATGTCACCATCTCTGGAGCATAATGGGATAGTTGAGTGAAGTTGAGGCTGTACTCATGTAGACTCATGGATTCTTGTTTAAGATTTAGAAAATCTCTTACCTTTGCTTCTCTCAGCTCATGGGGGAAGAAACTCCCTATAAAGGCACTTTCGAACACAACCCAACTCACAATTAGTGCCCTTTCAGCCCTTCTCTTCTTCCATTGGTTGTACCAAATCCTAGCAATACCCTTGAGTTGGTATGCAGCTAACTCCACACGCTCAACATCAACAATGTGCATAACTTCAAACAATTTTTGCAATTCTTCTATAAAGTTCTTCGAGTCCTTAGTGACATTTGACCCTGTGAAATTTGGAGGATTCCTTCTCAAAAACTCATGGATATTGGATGTATCATCAATATCCCGACGAACCCTTCTTTGCTAATGAGATTGACTTGTCACAACTTGACTCAACATCCGGATAGCATCCTATAACTCCACATTAGTGATCTCTTTTTGATGGGGTTGCACTTTGGGTGCACTGGGTACCCATTGATCTTTTTGGTCAATATTTCTCTTGGCTGGACGACCTTGAACAACTCTTTGTGTTGGCATGATCTAAAAAAATACATGCAAGAATGAATAAGAAAGGAAACTCTTATTGATTGAGTTCTGTCGCACGAAAGAGAGTAAGAAAGGAGTGAAGTGTTTCCTAAATGTTGTAGCCTCCTATATGGATGTGGTGCGCTTCAAACCAATAACTAGGACTCTACAGACACGGCTTCATAGACACCATAGGTTTCTTGATCTATGTGCTCTAATACCAAGTTTGTCACACCCCTAGCCTACACCCTGGATGTGGCTGACACTCGAGAACCATCACTAGTCCCCAAGCAAACCCTTGGCCTAAATCAATACTCAGCTAAAGACTTACTCAACAACATAGGAACTTAAATGGAAAAATTAACTCAATTCTCTCAAAATAAATAACTCAGAATGTTTAAAAATATTCAACTAGCCATAAGAAGGCAACTCAAGTCTTAAAACATTAACAAGGAAAATGAAAAATACTCCTCAAAATACTACTGTCTATTTAGCCTCTAAATACGATGATGGAAGTCAGGAAAAGACCCACGTTATCTTAACAAACTAAAAAGTAAATGTGGAACCCTCCGAAAGCAAGGAGGTTCATTAAAGCTAACTAGAACTGCAAGTGGCACATGTTTATGACCCTGGACACCTGTATCTGCATCATGAAATGATGCAAGCGAAATGACATCACTACTTTGAATATACGAGCATGTTAGGGGAAAACTGAACATACAGATATGTAGCTGAACTAATAGAAAGGAAAAAACATACTCACATCAACTCAACTCAGTATGAAAGCAATAATAAAGATGTATTATATATATATACACACTAGTTTTCTGAAACGTGCATTGCACGTGATTACCAATTTAAAAAATATATGTTATAGTAAATAGTATTGCTTATTTAAGCGAAGATTTTAATAATAAGATTGGCAAAAATTAATATTGTATATTTTTTTGTGAATGTTCAATGTGGATCGTCATATATATCTGTTATTCACGCAAACCTATGAACATGGTAAATGAAAATTTTTTATTAGTTAAATGCAATAATGTATATATTTATTTCAATTTGATGAGGTTCAATCATGTAATTAGTCTTATCTCACTAATATTACCTTATAGACAATATTTGTTTTGTATTTTTCTTGTCATCTAACTAAATGTGTTTTGCATGTGTATTGTTAAATTGTTTAGATGTCATACAAACATGTGAAGAGAACAACTACATTTTATATATTCACATATTTTCACATTTGTTGTAAGTTTTTTTTTGTTAAAAAAAACTCGGAACATTTTAAAATAATATATTTCCAAGTTAGAGGATCTCGTCAACTTGGTAGTACATTTTTGACATACATAATACTTTAGTTTAAATACAAATATCTACCAAAATATAAATATATATTTGCATTAATGAAAATATTTATCTCATAAAATTAGCTATTAAATAAATAATAAAAATTAAACTAATACAAACTTCAACTCATATGAACTTTTCTTCGTCTAAAATACTAAAATATTAAGAAATAGTAAATAAGTAAAACAAAAGGGCAATGTTTATGTAGTAATAACTATTTTGAAGCAAACTTTTTGGGAGTCTAAATCACATAAGTAACATTGATAAATAAAGTCACTCTTTTGTCTTGAGCATCAAAAACAAATCGTGACAATTCTCTAAATTTTGGAAAAAGTTATTCAGAAGCATATATCTACATCACAAGAGAATTGTTAACAAAAACAAATGAATTTAGACTACATCATGTTAACTTCATATATTGGAACATTACATATTAATGTGTATATTAAGCAAAAAAATAATTATTATATCATTAAAATAAAAATATTTCCTCAAGTACTCGAGGTTATGGAATATACCCGCTTAGGATAGAACGACTTACTTCATCTGAATAGGGTTACCTCATATTCCGCTAAACTTCGAACGCACTCAATGACAATAAATTACACAAAAATTTAAAATGCAAGAAAAAGAAGAGTAGAAGATTAGAAAAAATTGTGGTTGGAAAATGAGAGAAATTCCCTCTATTTATAGTAACAAACGGTAGTATGAACAATTATTTTTTGTGTCTTATCTGAAAAATCATGACCTTTCCGAGAAGTCACAACACTTTGGAAAAGTCACAACTTAATGAAAAAGTCACCACTATTTTAAAAAGTCACAACTTATTGAAAAAGTCACAATTGTTTGGAAAAGTCACAACTTATTGAAAAAGTCACAACACTTTGAAAAAGCACAACTCATCAAAAATTCACAACCCTTTAAAAAAAGTCACAACTTATCGGAAAAGTCACAAATCATCGAAAAAGTCACAACCTAAGTTAGGGATATATAGTAATTTAACATTCAAGTTAGGAGTTCATGCGTTTAAGGTAATATAAATATGAATATATATATATATCTTTTAAAATAGTAGATAATAACTCAAATGTATATAAAAATACAATAATGAACTCTTTACTCTTATTTAGGAGATTCTCTAACCGACAACCATCACTATGAGCTACGTGATGATACAACGTCTCGCCCATATTGCCAGAACTGTCCTATACCTTGGTGGGGTATATAACTCCTCAACTAAGTGAATCCACTAAGCTATGCTTAACAGTAATAGTGAATCATCTAAAGTATGATCCTTTACCCATGTTGGCTACATGGTTATAAGGAATGTGAGTTGTCTGAACTCATCCCATATCAGTGCTCAATCCTACTCTCAATAATATATATAACTCATGCTCAATGTTTAAAACATAACACATCCTCAACATGAGATTATTACTCAAAAGATTCTTTTAAAAGAGATAGTGCTCAAAACACCTCATAAACTGGTTTAAAAATCAAGGTTTCCTCTCGTTTTAAATCTTAAAATGTTTATACTTTGGAATACTTAGTTCCCTTATAATCATTTTGAAACATGAAATACAACTCTCTTCATTCTTATACTCATCTACTCAAGTCTTAAAAAAAGTTCTAGAAGATTGTAAAAGACTTCTCAAATTGACTCAAAAAGGTTTCTCAAACTATGATCATAATCTTTACTTTAATTTGAAATGAAGATTTAAGAGTTATTATTAGGATATATAGGATCTCTTAATGATTAATGAAGACATAGATAGGTAGTAATAAGAAGAGAGCAATGAGAAAATTCAAAGGAGTGCATACGGGATAAAAAACATAGAAGAAAGTGAACTGAAGCCCTTGGTGCTTCAGTGGCGTGCCGTGCCAGCCCTCCGCTTACTGGGGCTGGTTTTTGGCGCACTGGAGGAACAGAGCGCCAGCTCTCCTGGCACATCAGGGGCGCGCCTCCCCAGCCCAAACCTAGTAAACCCGACGAACTTTCTTGCTCAATTTCAAGCCATTTCTCACCTAGAATCGAATGATTTCTTACAAATTCTCTTATATTCGTACACTAAATACCATCTCAATAACCCACACAAAATCCATCAAGAACCACACATATTTGCAAGACCCACACCTCAGGAACTCAACAAAACTCTATTGATAAAGAATGAAGCTAAAACCTCAAGAACTTCTCAAGAACTCAATAAATCTACTTCAAGAATGAATCTATGGTAAAATTTTACATGATTGGAGTGAGGGAAAAAAAACCCAACACTATGAAAGCTTACATAGCTTGAAAGAACTATGTTCTTGGCGAAAAATCCTGAAACTCGAAACTTTCTTCTTTTTCTCCTCTTGAACTTTGCCCTAACCTTCTAAACATTTAAGAATGAATGAAAACTGATCTCAATCACTTTAGACCCCTATTTGGGTTAGAATAAAACGTTTAGGCCTAGTTGGGTAGGGTAAAGACCAAAATACCCTTCCTTAAAGGGATGAAATGCCATAACTAGAGAGGTTGTACTCAAACAGGCATAACTCCTTCACCCGAACTCGAAATTTCGCAAACTTGGCGGTGTTGGAAAGAGGACTCAAAGACCTTCGATTTGATACATTAAGCGCCACCTAACTCTTTATGTGCTGAATGTTATTGTCATTTGAAGTTGATCCAAAAACTCAAAATTTGAAGAGTAGTTTGTACTATTCTTAATTTAGCTCTTTCGAAGTCCGAAGTGTTGCAAAAGTAAACCCAAAGGCTAAATTTTCCATTTTTTTCAACTTAGGACCTCAAATCTTCAAATGTACTCTGAATAACTCTCAGAAACCTAATTCCACATTCTGGGACGGATGAAATCAATCAAATTCCATATGACACTAAAACCCCAAAAGGAACCAAAATCCATTTTTAATAACTTTAGCCTTTAAAACAAAATTTATAAAATTCTTAATTTTAAACACAAAGTTCAAAACCAACTTTCAAAACTCAATAGTAAAAGACTTGAGGTCAAGATTGATAGGGGAAAAATGGTAAATTCACAAAAATTTCAAAAATTACCAACCGGGTCATTACAAGGATGTTCTCAGCTTTTACTTGACTAGACGACACGTTGATGCCCTTTCGTGCATGGTTTTGACTACTCATTATCCTCTATAGAGTTGATTCCTACTATTTGTAGATTCAAAGTTTGTTTTTTTCCTCCTCAGAGATTATTTTTTGTAAGACCTGGATTCGGTCCTAGGTAGTGTGTACGGACATGTGTCCCCTATGGCCCCGTGTTACTGTGAGTACCATAGTACCAGTAGAGGGAGCTTCATGGGTCCTACCTCTCCCGCAAGGAAATAAGGTAGGTCTATATATTTGGTTACTAATGGTCCTACTGCATATCCTACATTCACATGTGTTTCCTATCACCAATATACTTGTTTGTTTACTACACCCTTCGATTAACAGGGGCAGTTGGATTATGTTTAAGGTTTGTACCTTTCATACTTATAGGCCCAGTTAGGTTATTATTATATGATGTTCTCTATTGTCATTGATCTGCTAGCTAGTAGATTTTGATACTCGAATTGTGGTTTTTAGTCCTCTTGATCCTAGATGTTTGACGTGTATCTTAGTTTTCTTGTGATTAGGTTGTGTGCTTGCCTTCCGTGTTTGTTGTTGACTCTGTTCCTTATTCCTTATACCCTAATTATGTCTGTTATTTCTTGTCTATCATATTATCTCCTATTTAGTTATTTTTTATATGCTTTCCTTATTACTTGCTGTTTATATTTGTGTTATCTTGGAGCTCAGTCGGTTGATGCCTACTAAGTACCATTTTTGGTACTGATACTACACTTCTGCTCTTTGTAGCTCATAGTTTGAGTTGTCGCCGTTGATTTGAAGTCATGTGGAGCAGGTTGGAATTCAGACACTAGGGTGAGCTTCTAGCGTTCGAAGTTACCGATTTCCATCAATTTTAGCTACGCTTAGTATTTATATTTTATTTAGAGATAACTTTTACTCATATTGTATTTCTAAAAGATTTGTACTCTTATTTTGATTAGATGCTCGATTACGGACTGATGCCAGGACTTGGGATGGTTTCTTGTGTTATATTTATGTTTATTACCTTTTATTCATTTTTCAATAAGTTGTATGCTTCTTGTTGTAGACTTTTGTTTGGTAGTCTGTTGCTTATGACTCTAGGATAAGGTCTAGGCTTACCTACATGTGGGGTATAGTAGGTGTCATCATGACCTTAAAAATCAGGTCGTGACATAGTGGATGTTTATCAATAAGACAAACATTCAATATGAGATATGAAATATGGATTACATTGAACTTGCACCTGCACCTCATCATCACTCTTCACATTTATGAGTGTGTTTCTATGTTCGTGGATATTTTGATGTGAAATGTTATACTAATTTTATGGAGACATGTATATATGAATTACAATAGGTATATGTATTGTGTTATTGCCTTATATGTGAATTGTTAGGTTGGGTTTTTCTGATTCCTATGCTGGTTGTAGTATGTGGATGCTTGGATGGTATGTTGGAGTACTTTTGTTCTCTATTTCTTTACTTAGGGTTAGTTATGGATGTTTGTTAAGTATAGGTGTTGTTTAGTACTCTCTTCCTTGCTTTCTACACTTGTGCAGGCTAAGAGCCTTGATTGCCTTGATTATCCTTCTCATCATCTTCTGAGGCTTGCTTTTAGAGTTCGTGAGGTAGCTTATTGCATAATTAGCAGACCATACTTACTCTTTCATTATGTCTTTCTTTATTCTAGAAATGGAGACATTCAAACTTGTATTTCTTTTGAATCTATTGTAATACTAAGAGCCTTGTACATGTGACATCAGGTTTTGAGGGTTATTGAGTTATATTATGTTTTCCCCATGTTCATGTTATGTTTTGTCCCTTATTATGGTATTACTTCTGCATTTATATTAATGGGGTTTGATTAGGCTAATGAAATAAGATAGGTGCCATCACGTCCGGTTTTTTGGTGGTGACACAAGCAATTCTATTAACATTTTAAATCAACAATGACCTTAGACATAACTCCCTTAAAGAGTATCACTATTCCAGTCAATATCAATAATATCCTAAATAATTTAAGTAAAATAACACAATGTAGTATTTATGCGAAGCTACGGTAAAACAAAAGACTAATGATGGTTATTAATAAATATCCATAATAAATCCAGACCTTCTTAGTTTTCTTAATCAAGAGGTTGTATTTTAAGAATAAAAACTTTGCATTTATAGCATCTTTCTCTATCTAGATTTTTTTACTTCTACTTTAGCATATTATCAAACTTCACGACTTCATTCAAGCACCTCTCTAAACTTCTTGGTGAAAAGTCTACAAACTTCTTAGCTTGCCTTTGAGTGCTAGATTCTCAGGAAGCTCGACTTGCATTAAAAATTTCTTTGTAAGTTAGTATATATTGTAGTACTCAATTTCTTACACAAACGAGTTTGAAAGTCAAGCAGTTTGTAAATAGCGAAGTTTCAACTCCTTCTGTGTCACAAGTACCTTGTCAAAGTTTGCATACTAATTTTTTGAGGATAGAAAAGTTTGTTCTATTAAATACTCTTTTAACATTCTATAAAAGTAACATCAATTTAATTTTATAGAGATATTTGTTCTTTCAAACTCTTGCTGAAAAAAAACTTGTCTTTTTCAAAGTTTGATCTAATTATTAGTTAACAATTTTTTTTTATTGTTGCTATTTAAGCATAACAATTTTTTTCTCTTTCAAATAAAATATGATCATTACGTAAAATATATAAATTAGACAAATAAGAAGTTTCAACTATGTCTTTAAAGTATTAAAATTGAACAAATATTCTTTGTTAATAGTTTAGCTCACGTATATCTTTTTTTTAATTCAAATTTGAACCTGAGGACCTTTTATTTATGCCTCAATGGGCTAATAGTGTAACCAAAACAAAAAATAACACAATTGAACACTGGTAAGCCCAAGCCCGGACAACCAACTCAATAATAAAAGACCCTATCAAGTAGGGTTCCCTAATTTGTTCCTCATTCACTTTCCACTTTCTCCTCTTCCTTACTTCTTCTTCTCTGTGCACTGCTTGAGAATGTTCTCCATGGTGTTCTTCAATGTTGACTTTTTGTTCCTTCTTCTTTGGGTACTCAAAATTCTTCACGATTTGGTGATGAAGACTACTGAAATATTCAGCTTTCAAAGGTTTGTGTTCCACTTCTTCTGGTCTTCTCCGTCTTTCTCTTTTGATAGGCTGATTCTTTCTTTCTTGTAGGTGTACTTCCTAGTATGAGTTCTTGTCGAGCTCAATAGAGAGTGTGAGCCTTGCATTCAACTTGGAACATTCGTGTAAGAACCCTTTATCTTCTTTCTTCTTCTTCTTACCTTCCTTCTTCAAACCTCTGACCTTTGTTGTTTTCCAGTTGCAGTCGAATAGGAGTGACTCAAGGAACTCCCGTGCTTCTTCACCTCGATTTCTCCGCTGGATGCTCGTTTTGTATTCAGATACAGCTCTTAGACTCTTGCCTTTTTCTAGTCCCTTTATCACTTTTTACTGGCTGACATATCTTAGGAGTAGTTCCTTTACAACTTTTTTGTTCCAGAAGTAGATAGAATCTAAATTGTACATATCATAGTTGTGGAACCCTGTAGCTTCTATGCTGTATCTAAGCATCCTGACCATTGTTGTTGCTATAAATTCTCCTTGTTTTTATCCTGATTGAAGGTACCTGATGTTTATCAATGTTAAGAAACTTTTTACCTTGACTTGGTAGTTGATTAAAGCTCTGAAAAATTAGCTACTCCTTTGTATTGATTGATGTATTAGCTATAAAATCTACTAGTTGATTCGCCTCTCTAAATACATGCCAAACCTGTACATTTATTTTTTGAAGGATATGTTGAATATCTTCGACTTTCTCAATCACCTCCCATGGTATTCTCCAACTCCCATTTATCATATTTTTTAGCGATAATGAATATGTTTCCAGTCGCACTAGGCTAAAGTCTTTTTCCAGGGAAAACTGTAATGCTTTCCACACTGCCATTACCTCAGCTTCCATGTTGGTGGCCTCGCCTATATTATGTGCCTCCACATTTATAAGGTTTCCATTTCCATTCCGTACACAACACCCATAAGATCTCTTCCCTGGATTCCCTTTGCTGGCTCCATCAGTATTGCATGTTACCCATCCTTCGCTTGGTGGTTTCCAACTGACCAAATGATAATGTAATATTGGTTTGTATTTCTGTAACATCTCTACTATTTTTGGCCAATGATATGACATTGTTTTGATCCAGTGAAATTTTATCCTGATTAATTGGTGTATAGTCAATTGACATTGATAATACAATATGTTGTACGGTACTTTCTTTCCATGTCTCTGGTTATTTCTCCTCTTCCATACTTCTCACATAATGACTGCTGGAACCGCCTTCAAAATTTGTTCTAACTTATTCGATGCTCTATGTTCCCACCATTTGAAAATGACTTGTTGTAAGTTTAACTCTCTTACAGTGATACCTGCACATGAAGCAAACTGCTTCCATAGCTTTTGGGCTATGGGAGCTATTAGTAAAATGTGAGACATAGTCTCTATTTTCCCCTTTTCGCAGCAATATCATTTGGACACCACTTGCATCCTCATTCTTTTAAGATTGTCATCTGTGGCTATGTTCCTCCTCCACATTCTCTAAAGAAAAATAACTAATCTTAATTGGCAGCCCTTTGACCCACATGAAACTCCTTCATTCCTCTTCTGCCTTTCTGCATCTCACCATATGGAATGTTGATTTAACAGTGAACATTCCATTAGAGCTACCTCTCCACCATGCCTTATCAATACAAACTTCTGAAACATTAGGTCTGATGTTTGTAAATACATGTTGCACCATCTCCTCAGAAATAAAAAATTTCAATTTATTCTCATCCCGTCTTCCATTTTTGATAAAATCTTTCACCTCTAGTTCCTCTTCCTGTGCCCTTTCCCCTTTTGTATAGTATAAAGCTTCTTGGCTAGTCCAATTTTCAAACCAAAAGCTGGAGTTCCCAGCTTTAATTTGCCACCAAATGTCATGTTCCACTTCCTCCCTAATGCTGAGCGTTTTCCTCCATACCTGTAATGCACCAGAACTCGTGACCATCACTGGGTGAAATTTTTCACAGTATTTATTTGACATGTACTTTGCCAAAAATGATTTTGTGGATACTCGAAAATTCCACCAAAATTTGGCAAATAGAGCATCATTTACATCATGTAATGGTCTAAATCCATGACCACCTTCAGACATTGGAAAGCATAACTATTTCCATGCCACCCAATGGTTTCCTTTAATTCCTACCATATTTCCCCAAAAGAATTTCACAAAAAATTGATGTATTTGCTCCAAAACCTTTTTGGGTGGGTTCAACATTGATAACATGTATACAAGCATGGATTGTAATACATTGTTGATTAGCACCCATTTTCCACCAGAAGTCAAAAATCTGTTATGCCATGATAGGACCCTCATGGCAATCTTTTTAACCATGTCTGCATAATAACTCATTTTCCTTCTTCCATAAAACATTGGGCAGCCCAAGTAGGTAAAAGGAAAATTTCCTTGTCTTATTCTTGTTAATATGCACATTCTAATTGATACAATCAATGGAGTATTATCATGAAGGTAAAAGAAACTCTTATCTTTATTAATCTTTTGTCCCGAAACTAGCTCATAGCCTCTTAACCCCCTCATCATTTTTATTATTGATCATCTATCTCCTGACCCAAATAGAATGGTATCATCTGCATAAGACTCTAGAAGTTGGAGTTCTCAAGAGGACACAACAATGGCAGACGAGAATTCTGATATGGATGATCCAAGGGTATTTTATATTACCATTTCTTTTTTCTTATTATATTATTTATTCTGTATCTGGTTTATCTATTCATGCATTAGGGTTTACATTTTTGTTATGGTCCATAAATTAAACTAAATCAAATGGAACTCAACAATTTTGGGGAATTTTATTGTGTTTATAGTAAGCAAAAATTGAACTCCATTACAAAATAGAAACTACTGATACAAAACGGAAATAACTAGAATAAGAAATCTTCATAGATGAGACGAACTCATAAATTGTAACAGAAGAAGAGCTGAGAGGGAATTGAGGAAGGTGAGAAAAATACCCAATTGATCATACCTATCGAGGATTTTACCCAATTGATCCTATCAAGGATTTAATTATAGGATGCTCACGTGCAATCAGCATCGTTCAACTTCCATTAACTCAAATAAAATCTTGTGCATTCATTTGTTATAGTACTATTCATCGTTCTTTATTTTTCCACTTAGCTCATTTATTCTGCTCATTACAATACTCTTGTAGGAGATTTCTTTTTATTAAAAAAAATTGATATCCCTTTATTTATTTCAGAAAGAAAAAAAAAGTTAAGGGTTTGGTCTAATAGAATTTTGTATACATATCTGTGTGAAATAATGAAATAATATAACTATACCGTTTAAGGTAGTTCAAACAAATTTTTTGATGCATTTAGCTGTCTGATTTTGATCAAAGTGATTTTCCATTTGTTAAAGTTGGATTAATCCTGTGTGACCAATATTTATAGACTTTCAAACTTCATAAGAACCATATGCTTTCGGTACAACATGGATGTTTGGTAGGTGCAATCATAAGTTTGAAGATGGAGAAATTTTGTTGATTCTTCATAAATAAAGTGAAGGACCTTTAGGATAGGGTTCAGAGGTCCTTTGTGGTCCTAGCACAGAGGATGCAATTGCTGAATTTCTTGCTACATACATGTTTTGGTGTATTATTATCTCTCTTGGCAAAGTTGGAGCATTGTTGTATTGTTTAGATGTTGCTACATTGAACTAGCTGCACAAAGATATTATTCACTAGTGGGTGTGGGGACGGAGGGGTAGTAGTTTGGGCGGTTTGAGCTATTTTTTTCATGTTGTTGGAGCTTTTGTCCACTGCTTGAAATATGATAAGCTAATCGCATGATGGAATATGCTAAACTTCAAGAAGTCCAATAACTTTTTGGACTTGAATTGAGATTTTTGGGATGGAGGTGGTTAAGGTCAGATTAAGATGAATTCATGATGTGGCACAATTAACTAAAGGAGTTAAGTTGAAGTTTACTTGCTAGAGTTTCTCAAATACTTTGCTGCCTCAAGTGCATCTGCTTGACTACTAATAAGTTTTTTGAAGAACTATTTAATTGATTGACTTTAGTCTGCTATGAAATCACAAACTAGTTGTGAAGAACTATTGTGATGTAGATTAATTCTTATGTGCTTCTTGGAGTGATTATTTCTAGTCTTAGCTTTCATAACTATGTGTTTTATACAGAATGTAGCTTCTTGTTACTCTCTTAAAATAGTAATTGACTATTGATCTTCCAAGGAAAATACTAGAAATTATGGTCTGGATTGTTATTGTTTTATCTTCAATCTTTATATCTATATAGGTTACTTAAAACCTCCAAAACTGTTATTGCATCTGTGTTGGATCACTAAAAAATGCTCAACTTTGGAAGGATTTATACATACTAGACGGTATTTTTGAGGAGCTTAGGTTTAAGTTAGTTTTTTGTAGTTACAAATCAAGACTTATTTTTTTTGGCGTTCTCCTTTCATAATTTATATAACTATAATTCAAATACATCTGCCTTTTTCTGGTCACCTATCAAAGGTAGAACATTGCTTATTTGTTGCACTATGTTGTTTGTTTTCTTCACAATCATAATATAGTGTCGGTATAATGATTAATCTAACTTCACTTATCTTTATATCCTCTCATCTCGGGCATAGGTCTAGCTTGCACGACTGAATTTATCCATGGATGGAGGAATCGGCTAGGGACGTGGAAGTATCTGATAATTACTTATGGATATCTAGAGAGCTCCCAAACTCAAGAAAAAAGTCTACTGGAGAGGTGTAGGAACAATTATATCGCTGCAAAAATACCCAGTTAACAAAATGGAATGCTAATGATGACAGAGCTATTGGAGTCCCCATGGGTTGGATTATTCGCAGGGAATAGCAATGGTATGGCTCTAACTTCCATTACACCTAAATTGACAGAGGGTAATATATATAGTGGTTGAACTAGATAATCAAAGATTGATATATCTATATGTATATATAAGCGAAGAGCCTTTAAACTGTTCGTCTATTAAAAGTTAAAAGGTTGGGTCATGTTAAGTAAGGTGATGAGTCTTTTATTTGAGTGAGTATTTTTAAGTTGTAGAACAACTCTTATATTTGTGCTGTAAAGACAAATAAAATTGAAGAAAGTATATTACTTGGTAGAGTTTTTATACAGATAAAATAAACCAAATTAGCCTAAACTAACTCCTACAATGTAGGAACAAATAACAACAACTAATACAAACTAACGCATGAATAAATTGGACAAACTAATCCTAATAGAATTGTGCGTAGTAAAACAATGTTACAACACAAGTAAAATAGTAATGCTAATACGCTATAATACGTAACTTGGGAAGAATTCGCTGGAAATTGAGTTTGGAAAAGGGTTTGGTGAGAGGATCTGCAAGTTGGTCAGCAGAGTGCATGTGCATGCCTCAGTTGGACCAGTCCATTGCGGACCCAGTTACGAACAAACTGAATATCAACCTTGAGGATCTTCATTTTGGTATGATGTATCGGATTCTCGGCAAAGTATATGACCCTAAGATTATCACAATGTATCATTGGAGTAGCAAGGTGTGACATATGAAGTTCTTGTGGAGAATAGCAGAAGAAAAATGTAATCAGGAAACCTTCTGTTAGCCCAAGATCGTTAACTAAGATCGGAAAATTCAACTAAAAAAGAGGAAGCTAGAAGGGAGAAAGAGTATTTTTGATAAAAAAAAAAAACTTTGTTATAGGAGAGGACTGTTTAATTTTGAGTTGTTCTTGGGTTTTTTACAAATGACTAAGGACACCCCTATTTATACTTGTGTGGGATGGTTCTAGATATGATAACATCTAGACTATTCTATCTTTTAAAACAAATATCTAACTCTCTAGAATATCTAGATTCCTCTTCAAGGCAACTCGTCTAGAATATCTAAATATTTCTTAAGATAATTATTATGGATACTACACTAAACTATTCTAGAAACTATACTAGAAAAATCTATGATATTCTAAAAATCAACTATATCCTTTTTCACACTTCCCCTTAAAGTGATTTTTGGAAACTACCCCACACTTGTTGTGGAATAACTCAAATGAAGCTTTGAGCCACGTCTTGGTGAAAATCTTAGCAGTTTCTTCCAGACTCCTCTTCCTTCTTTAAATGATAATGATTTTTCACCATTAGTTGATAATTGTAGATTATCTCCTTGTTGAGTTCTCAGACTCCCCCTTTCTCTTAACTTCTCAACAATTATATTATCTAGAGAAAAAATATCCGCTTCATGTGAAATCTCAACACTAAAAACAGATCCATTTCCATATTCTCTTATCATCTCCTCGATAGATTTTTTGGAAGCTTCAGAGCTTTTAAAAATCATATCGTTTGTCTTCGAAACTTTAAAATCAACTTCTTCATCTATTGGGTCATAATTTTCTCCATTTGTTCCTAATGTTCTATCTAAGCCAGTCACTGACCTCGATATGATCGATCATTGACTAGAGAATTCAACTTCCAATACATGTCGATCAATGCTTTCTCCGTGAAGGTCACCATCGGCATACATACTTTTAAACATTGCTTGTTCAGGAGTTACTTCTTTGATTTCTTTGATAGAAGCTACCATATCACCAGTATGAACATCTTCAAGAGTTTCTTGCTTCATATCGATGACATCCGTGTCTTGCTTCTCCACCTGATCGACTGCATTATATTCGGAATCCTTGATCCAATCTCTTTTAAGAATGATAGAAACCATAGTATCTATTGGTTGAGACTCACCTACTAAACACTTTCCCCACTCTTCTTCTTCTTCAACAACCTTTTGAGTCATATTATTCTCCTTGGCTCGACAATATCTTTTTATATGTCCTATTTCGCCACACCGATAGCATCTAAGAGACTTCTTACCATAATAATTAGAAGACTATTCCTTCTCTCCAGATGAGCTTGAACCATTTTAGGATCGAGAGTGTGGAATAACTCTTTCTTTTTCTTTAAAGTTCCTCTTATTGGCTACAATAGCATATTCTTCTCCTTCTTTGACAAATACACTAGCAAACTGCTTGGCTAGAAATTCCTGTGACGACAAAAAAATTTCAAAGTCCTCCAAGGATGGTTGTTGAGCCCATTCTTGAATCAACATCATAGATGGAATATATTCATATTTCAAACCACGAATGACAATCCTTCTCATTCGTGCTTCAGAGATAGCCTCTTATAGATTCAACAAAGATATCTCAGAACATAAGTTCTTAATCTTCAAAAAATACTCTGCGATAGAATGATTACCATGAGTGGTGTTAGCCAATTCATTCTGCAATATTTGTAGCCGAGCTTCATTCTTGTTGTTGAAAAAACGATTGAGGGTCCTCCATATTTCATGAGTTGATTTACACTTTATAATATGATCAAATAAATCGTAGGAGATTGTCCTCTTCAGAATGAACTCCGCCTTCACATTAATTTCCTTCCACTTCTTGTACACACTATTATTTTCTGGTTCGTCAACAAGAGAACTTGTGTTACACCCATTCACAACATCCCATAAATTCTCATCCATGAGGTATGATTCCATACATCTCTTCCATACCTTGTAATTGGACTGATTCAACAACTCCACCCCTAGTCCATTAACACGACCGCTTAATTCCATCTACACAAATTGATTGAATCTACCACCAACCTGATCTTCAAATAACACCTGCAAGCCAATCTACGATTATGGCTCTGATACTATGTAGAGAATAGCAAAAGAAAAGTGTAATCAGGGAACCTTCTGCTAGCCCAAGATCGTTAACTAAGATCGGAAGATTCAACTAAAGAAGTGGAAGCTAGAAGGGAGAAAGAGTATTTTTTATAAAAGGAACTTTGTTCTGGAAGAGGACTATTTAATTTGAGTTGTTCCTGGGTTTTTTACAAATGACTAAGGCCACCCCTATTTATACTTGTGTGGGGTGATTCTAGATATTACAACATCTAGACTATTTTATCTTTTACTACAAATATCTAACTCTCTAGAATGTCTAGATACTTCTTCAAGGCAACTTATCTAGAATATCTAGATATTTCATTAAGATAATTATTCTAGATACTACACTAGACTATTCTAGAAACTATACTAGAAAAATCTATGATATTCCAAAAAACAACTTTATCATTCTTCACAGTTCATTGAGTAAGTTAGTACCCAAATTCGTTTTAGACAAGGTAGAAGAAACTGCACAGTATTCAACCTCAGTGGAGGACTGAGAGATTGTTGGTTGCTTACGAGAACTTCAGGAAATGGGTGTCGTTCCGAGATAAACAATGTAACTCAAGATAAAGCGGTGATCATTGATGTCACCTGCCTAATCAACATCAACATAAGCATAGAGAGCAGTAGATTTCTGTTGGGAAATACGAATACCATATTGGAGTGTTTCTTTAAGGTATCGCAGGATTTTCTTAATAGCCTCCCAGTGAAGCAAAGAAGGTGAGGTGTTGAACTGAGAAAGCTTGTTGACTGAGTATGTAATGTCAGGTCAGGTAAATGAAAGGTATTGAAGCTTCCAAGACATGCTCATAGGTGGCTGAATACTTATGCAGTCTTGCATCGTAGTGTCATATAAAATTTCTTGTACATACTTAGATTGACTGAGAAACAACCCAGAAGCATCCATGTATATTTCAACACCCAAGAAATAGTGTAATAAACCAAGGTACTCTAGAGAAAATTTGTTGGACAGAGAGGTAACAATATGTTGAATGAGTGTTTCATCACAACTGGTTATTTTGAGGTCATCCACATAGAGCAGAACATAAATAGTGACTCCCATATTGTGCAAAACAAAGAGAGAATTACCACACTTAGACATTTTGAACCACATTCGAATCAAAGAAGTGATCAATGCATCATACCAGACCCTATGAGCTTGCCACAGTCTGTAGATTGCCTTTTTGAGATGGAAGACATAGTTGGGATGATTTGTGTATTCATATCCAGGAGGTTGATACATATACATGTCTTCTTGAATCTTCCTTTGAAGAAAAACATTATTGATGTCTTTTTGATATAGTCGCCAATTCATCTGTACAACAAGTGTGAGCATTGTTCAAATTGTGGTTGGTTTAACAACCTGACTGAATGTTTTCTGAAAATCCTGTGTCTTTCATTCAACCCTTTTGCGACTAAACATGCTTTTTACGTATCAATGGAGCCATCAACCTTAGTTTTAATTCGAAACACCCACTTACAAGGAATAATATTCCAGGAATGGTCTGGTGGAACCAAGTCCTAAGTTTGGTTCTTTATTAATGCATCAAATCCACCCTTCATTGCATCTATCCAATATGAAATTCTTATGCTTATTTCTGGGTTACAGGGATAGAGGGTGCAGGCTAGCTTATTTGGGGATGTAGTTAAAGATTTTTTGTTGCTTGAAGATGTTGTTTTGCGACCTCATTTCAAAATTATGTTGTTCTATGAGTGGAATGGTAACAATAGGTTCATATGGGGGAGGCAAACTAAGAGATGGGGGTGGTAGTGAAGATGATGAGGGTGGTTGATGCCAATAGAGGTGATTAATTGGTTGACGGTGATTTATGGAGATTGGAAAAGTAGATGGGACATGGGGTTGGCTCTGGAAAAAAATGGGGCTGAAGGTGAGAAACATGGGGTTTCATATACCTATCGGAAGAAGATGGTAAAGAAGTAATGGCGGTATTACCTGATTCCTGAGTTATGGAGTTATCTGCCTTTGGGTAGTTCTCATGTGCGACACGAATTGAGCATGCATCTCGGCAAGTATCTGGCAATAGTGCAATAGTGGGGGAAAACCGGACGGTACTAGTATCAAGTGTTAGTTCCGGATGAGAGAAAATGTTAGACTAATTTTGAGAAGAATTGTTTTTCCACTTTAAAGAAGAAAGTTTCTGTTTAAAGTGAGAAAACATACTGTCAAATGGAGAAACATCTTCAAAAAATCTGACATCTCAACAAAAAAAATTATTTGGAACTTGTAGGGTCAAAATACTGATAGGAATGAAAAGTAATGGAGAAACCTAGATAGACACAAGGTTTGGAGTACGGTGTGAAATTATTTTTGGTATATGGTTTAAGCTAAAGGTAGCACAAAAATCCATATATATAAAGAGATGTGTAAGCTGGTTTGTCATTAAAAATACTTCAAATGGTGACTTGCTATTAAATGTGCTAGTGGGTAAAAAGTTGATGAGATATGCGACATGATGACAAGCAAATGACCAAAAAATTGGATGGTAAGGCAGCTTGATAAAGTAGCGTTTTGGCTGTCTCAACTAGGTGATAATGGCGTCTTTCAGCCATGGCAACCCTTTTAGGTGTGTATCGTGGAGAAACAATGTGTTGTATGCCATTGGAATGAAGGTATGTGTCTAGTATTTAATATTCTCCTCCACCATCGGTCTAAAGGGTGGGTATTGTTTTTATATAAATGATTTTCAAGCACAGGATGTATGGTGTGAAATTTTTTTAGCTTTAATTTTGTTTTTTCATTGTGTATAACCAGATGTACTTTCTATACTAATCAACAAAAATACAATAATAATATTTTTTATCAATTGAGAGTACCGGGGAGGGTCCCCAAAGATCACGGTAAAGTTTTTCTAATGGAGATTTGTTGGACACCGTGTTTGAAGAAAATGGAAATCTATGGGCTAAATTGTAGAAACAACAATTACAATAAGTGAATTGGTCTTCCAAAGAATAAGAACAACTGAAATTATTGAGAATGTAAAATAAAACTCGAGAATGGGGGTGACTCAATCCTCGATGCTATAGATGTAAGGAAGGGCTGGTACAATCATTGATGGTTGGGTGAGATAGTGACGGCCATTCCAAGAGTCCTACTTTATTAGGGCTACACAGAAGAGAAGTTCCCATAGTCAGATCCTTCACAAGAAAATTATGGAATAAATTCGATTGAGGTTAGGTTGTCTTGGAAAAATTGAGAAACAGAAAGAAGGTTACACTTGATAGCAGGAGCACATAAAACAGTAGAGAGTTTAAATGCCTTATTTGATGCAGATAAATGAGTCGTACCAGTTTGAGTAATTCGAATGACATTATCATTACCTATCATCATGTTCCCGATCCGTTTGAAGTGCTAAACATTATGCATGGAGTTGGCATCGAAGGTAATGTGGTGAGATACACCCAAGCCGACAATCCAAGGTTTATGTGTTGGTATCTAGGCAACAAAATTAGATTTTGCTTCAAAATAGTTAATGGACCGGGACCGACATACATATTTTTGTATGCCCAAACTTGTCACATAGCTGAAAGAGGACATGTGAGGGTTTTTGTGGGAAATTATGCCATTGAGAACCTTTGGTCAAATCTTTGAGAGTGGTGTTTTGATGGGATGTATGGTTGGGGGACGCCACTTGTTGTTGATGGGTGGACGTCGAATATTACGTTAGGCTGATTGAGACTATGTGACTCGTTAAGCAATTGTTGCAGTCATCGGAGTGGTTGTAGCTTTTAGGGTCCTCAATGTTTGAGGAAAAATGTGTGATCAAGAAGTTTGTCAGACAGTTCAGCGTAGCTAATTGGAGAGTCTCGTGTCTGTATTGCTGATGAAATCTCACGAAAATCTAGACAGAGGCCACTCAATATTTTCACCACAATTTCTTCTTTATTGACTAGTGAACCAGTGTGGCAGGTTCATCATACATAGATTGAATCTCACGCAAATAGTCAACAATAGATATTTTGTCTTTGCTAACTCGACGGAGATGGTGATAAAGGATAAAGATGCGGGTTTGAGATTTGTTTGTAAAGGAGGTGTGAAGGTGATCCCAGGCAGCTTTGGAGTTTTTTTGCTAAAGCAACAATGGATGCGATTGTGGCATCAACAGAGTCCATAAGAGCATTTTCGATCATTTTATCTTGCCGAAACCAATCCTTGTACTTAGGGTTGACAATTTTAATTTCATTAGTGATGACTGTTTTCGAGTGGATACCTTGGTTCCGACAAGATGACCATAGAGGTCATGGCCATGAAGTAGCTTGACATTATAGGTTGTCCAAGAGATGAAGTTGTGGCTACCAGAAATTTTAATGGGAAGTTGAGATGATGGGTTGAATTGAATCAAGTGGTTAACGATAGGGGAGGCATCAACATTAGCAGCTGGGGTGGAGGGAGCCATTGATGTGCAGGAAAAAAAATTACCCGTTAGAGTATTTTTGGCACTTATACCATAAAAAGAGAGAAATAAAGTAGAAAGTATATTACTTTTATGAGACTCTTATAGAGCTTTTTTTACATATGAAATAAACCAAATCAACAAAAACTAACTTCCAGATTTTAGGAATAAACAACATTAGCTTGAATAAATTGAACGAACCTAATCCTAATCAAATTGTGCACAATAAAATAATGTTACAACACAAGTAAAACAGTAATGCTAATGTGCTATTAATAATAGAAACTTTCTAGTTAAAGTTAATTGCTTTTATAGTTAGACTCTATAAGTCGGTGACCTTATGTGAAATTAACCTGAATTTAAACACAATATTATGTTCGGAGCCATTTTAGGAATTTCGAGAAAACTCACATTGATTGATTTTGTATAAGATATTGAATGTTTTTTTACTCCAGAGATATCACACCTTTTTGTTGACAAATTTTGAAAAGACAGCTCTATAAAGGGTAGTTAATAAAGAAGAATCGAAGAAGTAATTGGCAATGTTTATAAAGGTGACTTAAATTTAAAATTTTAAATGAATTGATTCCATTCAACATTCAAAAACATGATAAAATCTTGGAGCTAGAATTCAAAGAAATGATTAAATACAATTTGGACCTAGGTGGAAGAAGTCACAAAATCCTTTTCTCCGTTGCCTTTCTTCTTTTTCTCTCTTTTCTCTTACAACAAACATTCCTTCAGTTTTTTTTTTATACTTGAATCTTCTTCTTCCGAATGATTCATACTTGGATCCTCTTTAGTTGGAGGATTCAATGTAAATTTAGCTTCAGCTGGTGAGAGCCTGTTTGTACACTGTGGAATGCACGAAAACTTGATGAGATAATAAAAATAAGTTTATCAATTTTCATTTATTTTGTCAAATATTTAGGAACCAACATTAAGATAAGAGGAAAATAATGTTGAACATTACTAGAAACTTGTAGTTGAAAATACTTAATGTTACAAGATAGACATAAAGTTTATAAGAATTACCTGGTAGATGTATCGATGTAAAATTTTTTTTATACTTCTTGGTATTCCTTGCATGAAGCGATAAGTTCCATATTTTTCACCTCTAGAACAAAGTTTCGACCCACAATTACAATATTGTCTTTTAAAATAAAATCTGAATTATTTATAATACGATCAGAATTGTTCAGGAGATTATCTTCACATGTAACTTTGTTGAGTTCAGACTCACCTGAAAATTCTATATATAAGCAAATGTGATTAAATGATACACATGAAACAAATATATTATAAGTTCAAAAAATGGGACATAAACTTCCATCAGATGACCAAATTTTAGGTTACTACTAGGTTATTTTCCATTTGGCTCTAGAGTTTCAATTATATTGAACTCATTGATTTAAAATTTAGGATTCATCTCTACTTCTGAATAAAATAAAAAACCAGATCATGAACATAAGTTTAAATTGTAAGATGTAAAATTTCTTAAGTACCATTGATATCTTTTTGTTGGTTAGGTAGTTCCTCCTCAAAAGAATCCTTTTTATTTGTGCTTATGTTGCTTTCATTGCATTTTTTGGATGTCTCATTTTCTAGCTCTCAGAAATGCAATTGATTCTTTTATAAGTGATTGAAGATAGAAAAATATATTGGGGTATACAATGAGCGTGATCAATGAAAAATTCATGTAAATTGACATAAGTGATGATCAATTACCTTGCAAAGGTCAACAAGGGCACTAAGCCTCTTTGATATTCCCTTTTATGCATGGTAGTTTTCATTATTTTAGTATATGTAGATCACACATATAAGTAAATATCAAAGAGGTTTAATGCCCTTGATTACCTTTGCAACATAATTGATCATCACTTATGTCTATTTACATGAAATTTTTATTGAGCATGCTCATTGTATTCTACAATATATTTTTGTATCTCCAATAATTTATAAAAGAAAATAAAGTGGATTTCCAGGATTTATGAAATGAGACATCCAAAAGATGCAATGGAAGTAATATAAGCATGGACCAAAAAAATTCTTTCGAGGAGGAACTACCTAACAAAAAAAAAAAGCATATTGATGGTGCTTAAGGAATTTTAAATCTTTCAATTTAAACCTATGTTAATTATTTGATTTTTGTTTTTATTAAGAAGTAGAGATGAATCTTAAATTTAAAATCAATGATTGCAGTATAATTGAAAGTCTAGACCTAAATGACACATAAAATAGTAGTAACCTAAAATGTAGTCATTTTATTGAGGCTTCATTCCCACTATTTGAACATAGAATTTGTTTCCTCGGTATCATTGCATCACACTTGGTTAATATAATTTTTAGGTGAGTCTAAGCTCAACAATGTTACATTTTAAGATAGTCTGCCGGATAATTCTGATCGCATTTTAAATAATTCTGATTGTATTTTAAAAGGTAATACTGTCAATTGTGGCTTGAAACTTTGGACAAGAGATGAAAAAAGATGAAAATTAACGCATCACGCAAGGAACTCCAAGAAGTATAAAAGATAACGTCTACAAGGTAATTCACATAAACCTTATGTATATCTTCCTCTGTAACATTAAGTATTTCTGACAAGTTTGTAGTATTGTTCAATAATAGTTTGTTCTTTCTTTACTTTTGGTTCTTAGATATTTGACAAAAAAAAATTGAACTTATTTTCATTGTGTCATCAAGTTTCCTTACATGCCACAATGTACTAACAGGCACTCACCAGTTGAAGCAGAATTTAAATGGAATCCTCAAACTAAAGAAGATTCAAGTATCAAAACAACCAAAAGGAATGTTGGTCGTTAGAGAAAAACTAAAACGGCAATGGAGAAAAAGATGGTGCGTCTTCTTCCAACTAGCTCCAATATTGTATTTAATCCTTTCTTTGAATTCTAACTCCGAGATTGTATCATTTCTTTGAATGTTGGATGGTTCCAATTAATTTACAATTTGATCTTTTTATATGGCGTCTAAAACTATATATCCATGTTCTATGTCTTTAATAACAATTTTGCATGAATACATGTTAGATTTGACTAAAGTTTGATAAAAACAAAACATAAGTATGATTTCCAAAAAAAAATGCCTCTTTTCTTGATCTGTAATTCATATTTATGAAAAAAAAACCTGACTTAGCTAACTTTAACCTTCTAATTATCCTTTATAATGATACTTAAAAATATAGAAAAAATAGCAACACCATTGAGTTTTATATCAAATTTCTAAATATTATATATTTAATTGTTAATTCAATACTACATAAGATATTAAAACTAAATAAAAATTCAATCTTAATTGAATTGAGAAACATTAACTTTTTTCTGCAGGATGATGGTCGAAGAACTCATGGTTTAATTTACAAATATATACTAACAACGTAAAGACATTTTTCTTACATAAAAGTTTAATTTAACTCATTGTTTGGTGCAACACTTATATTATCATATTTTTTAACTAACCAATTCACACTTACTATAGATAATCAAGTGTAGTTTATAAGGATTTTTTACAGAGTCATTATTAAAAATTTAAATATTTCCAATTCATTAATTTTCATAACCATTATAATGTTTCTTTTAAAATAAGACTTAAATGCGAAATGATTATTAATTAAGGTTAAATATCACTATTATCACAATAGTAATTTCAAAATTTATTTGCGTTAACTATTAAGTTGTTTAGGCGATAAATGTGAATTTTTTAAACTGGCTGAATGTAGTTTTCAAAAGTAGTAACAGAGCTACCTGTTGGGAAGAAGGTTATATTTCATCATTTAATTAAATCCATTTTCCATAATTTCTTCGACCATCATCCGGAAGAAAAAAGGAAATATTTCTTAGTTTAATTTAAAGATTGAGTTGATATTTAGTTTTAATATCTTCTATAGTTTTAAATTAACAATTACATATATAATTAGCAATTTGATATAAAACTAGTGTGTGCCTATTTTTGGTGTTTTTTAAACTATCTTTATAAAGGATAATTAGAAGGTTAAAGTTAGCTAGAGCCAAATAGTTTTTCATATATATATATGAATTACTGATCAAGAAAAGGGGAATTTTCGTTTGGGAATCATCGTTATGCTTTTCTTATATCAAAATTTAGTTTGGATCTAACATATATTCATAAAAAATTGTGAACAAAGACAGAAACCATGGATATATACTTTTAGCCGTCAAATAAAAATCTCAAATTGTAAATGAAGTGGTACCATTCAACATTCAAATAAATAATACAATCTTGGAGCTAGAATTTAAAGAAATTATTAAATACAATCTTGGAGCTAATTGAAATAAGTTGCAATATCCTTTTCCCCATTGTCGTTTTTGTTTTTTTTTCTTACGACAAACATTTTTTTTGGTTGTTTTGATACTCGAATCTTCTTTTTCCAAAAGATCCATATTTTGATCTTCTTTAGTTGGAGGATTCCATTAAATTCATCTTAAACTAATGAGAGCATGTTAGTACACTGTAGATTGCAAGGAAACTTGATGAGATAAACAAAATAAATTCAACAACTTTCTTTTATTTTGTCAAATATCTAAGAACCAAAAGTAAAGAAAGAGCAAACTAATGTTAAACAATACTAGAATTTTTTTGAAAATACTTAATGTTACAGATGAAGATAGACACAAGGTTTATATGAATTACCTTGTAGACGTTATCGATGGGATAAAATTTTACAATTCTTGGCGTTCCTTGCGTGATGTGGTAATTTCCATCTTTTTTCATCTCTTGTCCAAAGGTTCAAACCTCAATTGAAAATATTTTCATTTAAAATACAATCAAATTATTTAAAATACAATCAGAATTATTCGAGAGACTATCTTCGCATCTAACTTTGTTGAGCTCAAACTCACCTAAAAAATATATGCAACCAAATGCGATGAAATGATACATATGAAACAAATTCTAAGTTCAAAAATTGGGACTAAAGCTTCAAAAAAATGACTGTATTTTAGGTTACCACTATGTTATGTGTCATTTAGGTCTAGAGTTTCAATTATCCTAGAATCATTGATTTAATATTTTGGATTCATCTCTACTTCTTAATAAAATGAAAGTTCAAATAATGAACATAAGTTTAAATTGTAAGATGTAAAATTCCTTAAGTTCCATTGATATCTTTTTGTTGGTCAGGTAGTTCCTCCTCGAAAGAATCCTTTTGGTCTGTGCTAATGTTGCTTCCATTACATTTTTCGGATGTCTCGTTTCATAAATCATGGAAATCCACTTGTTTATTTTATAAGTGATTGGAGATAGAAACATATATTGTAGAATACAATGAGCGTGTTCAATGAAAAATTCATATGAATAGACATAGGTGATGATCAATTACGTTGCAAAGGTCAACAAGCGCATTAAGCCTCTTTGATATTCCCTATATGCATGGTAGTCTTTATTTATTTATTTTTTGCATTTGAATTGTCAATGTTATTTTCAATTAAAGTACGATTAGAATTACTCGACGGACTATCTTCACTAAGGTTGTCAAACTCATTTGAGAATCATGCATAACCAAAAAAAAAGAAGCTATAGATTCACTCATTCTATAAATTATTTATTCTTTTCATTCGGTGATGCATGATTTTCAGGTGAGTTTTATAATCTTAATGAAGATAGCGAATAATTATAATCATACCCTTATTGACCATAACATTGAGAATACAAATACTAAAAAAATGAATACTACCATGCATATAAAGGAATATTGAAGAGGTTTAGACCTTGTTGACCTTTGCAATGTATTTGATCATCATTTATGTATATTTACATGAATACTTCATTGAGCACGCTCATTGTATTCCACAATATATTTTTCTATGTCCAATCACTTTGAAAAGAAACAAGCAGATTTCCGGGAGTTATCAAATGAGACATTTGAAAAATAAAATGGAAGCAACATAAGCATGGATGAAAAAAGATTCTTTGAAGGAGAAACTAACTTACGATCAAACAGATATCAATGACACGTAAGGAATTTTAAATCTTACAATTTATACTTCTGTTCATTATTTTGTCTTTTGTTTTTATTAAGAAGTAGAGATGAATCCTAAAATTTAAATCAATGAGTGAAATATGATTTAAATTCTAGACGGAAATGGCAAATAACCTAGTAATAACCTAAAATCCAGTCATTTGGTTGAAGCTTATGTCCCACTTTTTGAACTTATAATATATTTGTTTCATGTGTATCATTTCATAACATTTGGTTATATATAATTTTCAGGTGATTATGACCTCAACAAAGTTACATGGGAAGATAGTCTCCCTAATAATTTTTATTGTATTTTAAATAATTTTAATTTTATTTTAAAAGTGTAACACCCCAAAAATTTCTAAATTAAGGCCTGAACCATTCTTTATTTGCATGTAAGAATCGTATAGGGTAATTCTTAAATTGCTCATATGTGTAAAGGTTATTTCTTTTATGTTCGAATGGTTTTGGATTCGACTCAACGTCACAATAACCACCTAGCACAAGGTTAAGTTAAAAGCTTCATTTTCGATTAAGTTTTCACATAATATTCTACTTAGGTTAACTTCAAACAATCATATCTCCCCGCACATAATTAGTTAGGGCCAATGACCTATTAAATTGAAGATCTTTGAGTCCTCTTTCTAACGCCACTAGGTTTGCCTTATTTAGAGTTCAGAGTAAAATGTAATGGCTATTTTACCAGAGACTGCCATGTAAGATTTTTTTGAGTCTGTGAACGACGGATCCAACCTATGGGCCGTAGGCTGAACGACGACTTGTCCTTTCAAGTCGTCGTTAAATTACTAGGAGTCTAATTTTGAGACCCAATTCCTACAGATCCATTCTAGGGTCTATAAAAACTACTATGTGCCATCATTTGGACCTGTAAATGGATATTTTAACCTTAAAATTCAATATAAATTCCACTGGTCGGATCTACAGTCCATAGATCAAACAACAAACCATAGATGGACCCGTAGAAAGTTTTTTTGTAAGTTTTAAGGAGTGTAGTTTAGTCTTTTTCCACCCTTTCTAAGACGAAACTACAACCCTTTTTCACCTAATTAAGGGTCTAAACAATGCTAAAACATTATTTTACGCTCTTTAACACTTCAAAGACTTTGAGAAAGGATTCAAGAGGAGAAAAGCTAGAGTTTTCTATCGTTCTTCGAATGTCGTCGACTTCTCCCAGAACTTTGTTATTCCTAGGTATGTAAGACTATTATAGTGATGGATTGAGTTCGCCCTAACGTCCTACATCTACTTTCTATCAGTAAAGAATAATCTAGGGTTACATCCTTAGTGCAGAGTTGCTATTCCTAAATTTTAAGTTATCATATCTTATTCATTGAGATTCTTGAGTTGATGTTCAATGAGCAATGCTACCCATTTATAATTGACTGAAAACATCCGCCGCCACATTCACTTTACCAAGGTGATAGAGAACACCCATGTCGTAATCATTTAGTAACTCAAGCCACTTCCTTTGGCGAAGATATAGGTCCTTTTGGTTGAACACATATTGCTAAATCTTGTGGTCGGTAAATACATCAACATGAACACCGTATAAGTAATGACTTCATATCTTTAAGGCAAACACAACCGCCGCTAGTTCCAAATCATTGGTAGGATAGTTCCTTTCATGAATTTTAAGTTTTCATTAAACATAATAAATGAGCTTCCCATTTTGCATAAGGACACACCCTAGTCCAATCCTTAAAGCGCCAAAATAAACAACAAATCGATCGGATTCTTCTGATAGAGTCAATATTGGAGCAGAGGTAAGCCTATCTTTAGATTCTTGGAAACTCTTCTAATACTCTTCTGACCATAAGAACTTAACTTTCTTTCAGGTCACAGTCGTCAATAGAGAGGCAATTGATGAAAACCCTTCCACATACATTTTATAATAAACAACAAAATCCAAGAAACTTTGAATACCCTAAGGGGATAAAGGTCTAGTACAACTCTTAACCGCATCCATCTTCTGAAGATCTACTTCAATACTCTTACCGGAAACTATGTGACCAAGAAATGCCATGGATCTTAACAAAAACTTGCATTTACTAAACTTTGCAAAGAGTTGTTGGTCCTTGAGGACTTGCAACACAATCGTCAAATGATTGGTGTGCTCATCCTCACTACTTAAGTAAATCAAGATGTCATTGATAAATACAATCATAAACATATCTAGATATTGTCTAAACACTCTATTCATCAAGTCCATAAATACGGCTGGAGAATTAGTCAAAACAAAATGACATTACCAAGAACTCATAATGACCATACCAAATCTGAAACACCATCTTCGAAATGTCATCTTTCTTCACCCTCAATTAGTGATGGACCGGTCGGAGGTCGATCTTAGAGAAGTAACTTTCTTCTTTAAGTTGATCAAACAAATCAGATATTCTTGGAAGAGGATACTTATTCTTAATGGTAACCTTGTTCAGTTACCGATAATCAATACACATGCGAACTGAAACATCCTTCTTACGAACAAACAAAACTTGAGCACCCCATAGAGAGATACTCGGTCCGATGAAACCTATATCCAATAAATCCTTCAATTGCTCTTTCAACTTCTCAAGTTCTTCCGGAGCCATACGATAAGGAGGAATATAGATAGGTTGTTTATCTGGGAGAAGGTCAACTTTGAAGCCTATTTCCCTTTCGGCAGGAACAATAGGTAGATCATCGGGAAACACTTACCAAAACACATTGACAACGGAGACCGACTCAAAAGTAGGGGCTTAGGAATCCATATCACTAACAAGAACAAGATGATATATGCAACCCTTAGAAATCATTTTTCTAGCTTTAAGACAAGAAATAAACTATCCCTTAGGCATAGAATTTCCCTTTTTCCGCTCTAGGATCAGCTTATTAGAAAATTCAAACTTGACCACTCGAGTTCTACAATCAGTAAAAGCATAACAAGAATGGAGTCAATCCATACTAAGAATGACATCGAAATCAAGCATATCAAGCTCTACAAGATCAATATCAGTGACTCTATGGGAAAAAGAGTCGGGACAATTTCTATAGACTCTCTTAGCCATAATAGGTTCACCAATTAGTGTATAGATAAGAAAAGGTCCTAACAATACATCTGAAAGAACATCAAACCTCACAACCACATATAGCTTCACAAAACACAAAGTAGCACCAGGATCAAGGAAATCATAAACATCAACATGAAAGACTTTCAACATACCAGTAACCACATCGGGGTAACCCTCTTGCATAAAATCTATTTTCTTTGGTGCACTTGAACCCAAACCGCTTGGCGGAGCTTGTCTACCTTCTCTTTCCTTAGAAGTAAGTGATGGACAATCCCTTATCTTGCGGCCACTCTTACCACAACCAAGGCAACCATCCGTACCGGCTAAGCATTTACCCTTATGCTTCCTTCCACATCTAGCAAAAGTAGTCAATGAAGATTCACCATCGTTTCCTCCTTGAGGATTAGGGTTATGCACCTTATCATTGTTGAACTTTTGAACTGGAGGATTAGAGGAACCTTGACCGGAAGACCTTTATCGGAATATAGAATGACCATGTCCATCGGACCTTGAATATGAAAATCACCATCACTAGTCTTTATTCTTTTGTTCTCCCTAGACCTTTCCTTCAGTTTCTCCTTTTCAATTTGTTGAGCACGAACCATTACACGAGAAATGTCCATTTCATTAATGAGCATGGCAATATGATATTTCTTAACCACCATTTTAGACACACCGAAACAAACTTGCTCATCCTTGCCCCAGGATCGACAACCATAGTAAGAGCATATCTAGAAAATTGGATGAACTTCAAAACATAATACTTTACACTCATATTTCCTTGACTAAGGTTAATGAATTCAAATACCTTTTCCTCCCTTATCCTAAGGAGAAAGAACCTATCAACGTAAGCAACCTTAAACTTTTCCCAATCAAGAGAACTCACATCAACCATCCTCTCTTTCTTCTAGTGTAATAAACGCTCAAATGCACCTCATCCAATACTAGGTGTAGGCGATCACAATCTATTATAAACCCAACAAGGAGTTGGAGTCGATCTCACAGGGAGTGATACAAGTTAGAATTCAGCTATGTAGTTATAAATGCGGTCTAATCAATTGTAGGAATAGACATTATCGAAATCATGTAGATAAATCAAGGGGGTTGACAACAAATGTCAAATGGGGGCTTTAGGATTGTCAACTATCCACTAAGAAAAACAAGGGAGTAATCAAATAGATAAAAGATACTTGGGGATGTGATTGATTAAAGGCTAATTTCGCTATATGGGTAATCATAATTTACTAACAATTGTTGAATCTTAGTGGGTAGGTTAGACTATATATGCCACTACAACAAATTTGATGATTAGCGACATATAATTTTGTCACTAGAAACTCACATTTCGTCACAAAAAGAATTTTTTGACGAAAAATAATTCGTCAGTCATTCGTCCCTAAAGCATGGGTCATTAAATGTATACAGAGACAATTTAGTCTTTCGTCACTAAATAGAAATGTATTAACTACGAAAATATTTTGTGTCCCAAATGCTTCGTATTTATGACAAATTTGTTCGTCATAAAAATTATTAAAATTTGTAGGTAAAGATATATTTTTGTCACTAAATAGGTTAATATAGTCGACGAAAATGATGTGTCACTAACTACTTAGTTTAATTAGTGACGATGCAATTTGTCACTAATATTTTATGTATTTCGTAGCCAAGCAAATAATATTTCGTCACTAAAAACTACTTTTTACATACAATTTTTTCGTTGACCCTAAAGGTAAAATTAGTGACAACTTTATATTTAAATAATTTTGTAGTTGAAACAATCATGTCATCACTAAAAATAATTATTGTGCCGACAAAATAAAATTGTCACTAAAAAATATCATAAATAAGTAGGCAATTTTTGGGACAAAATATATTTTTGTCACAGAATGTCATACTTTAATGACGAAAATGTTATCATCTTAAAAAAATAATGTATTCGTCACTAATAATTGAGCTTTTGAAGACAAAATGTTTCGTCACTAATGACATTTAAACTTGTAGCAATACTATTTACAATTTGTATTGACCTAGGTCTCCGTAAATTTAAAAATTTATTTAAAAAATTAAAATTATTAAATAATACAAATATATTAAACTTAATAGCATGGAGTAGTTTTTTTAATAATGAGCATCATACAGTATACAAATTAAAATTAACAACATACACTATATAGAGAGAGTTAGAGTTTACAAATAATTACAAGACATTAATAGAAATTAAATAATATACAAAACCCAAATTATATTAAATTAGCTTGTCTAGTGTTTCCCTCCTATGGAGGCTCTCCAAATCTTGAACTTGTGTTCAAACCTGCTAAAGGATATCAAAAGAGTATTCAATCAGTAAAATCTTTTACCTTAATCAAACACAATTTACCAAAATAAAACAAGAACCGTTCCCAGCTAAACACAAATTTTGATTTGAATAAATTGCCAGGGAAATCCAAAGAAGTTGCAAGAGAAGAAAAAAAAACAAATTTTAACGCATAAAGTGTAGTTTCTTTTCCCTACTGATGACTTCTGTTTGCACAGAGAAAACAGCTAATGTTAGCTTCTCATAGACCAATGGGTAAAATACCTTGTTGGCATGAAAAGGAGATTTCCTTTGGCATTTACAACAACATCTTTGTTGTTCCAGGAAATATCTTTACAAGGCTATGTAGTTGAACTGCAACATTAGAATCAACTTCACCTTGCATAGCTTGCCGTTTAACAATGTTTTCTTCTTCAAGAACATCTTCGTCATCTGGTATAATACTATCCAAGGCTAGCACTGAACCTGTGCAGCTACAAACACTACCCTCTGAACACAAAATGAACAGCCTAAAAGTTTTGTCACAGTATGCTCGAAATTCGATATTAAGGTACTGATAAATTTTGGTTACCTTTCACCTTATTTCCACTTTTGCCTGTCCAGTAACTAGGATTCAAGAAGTAGAATGTTGACTTTCTCACACCAGAAATATTCAGAATTGTGTTATCCAAGTAAATAGCAAGAACAAACCACATAAAGAATGTTGACGTTCTGTTAACACTCAAACTAATATTATTAACACAATACACTCTAACTAATATTATTAACACAATACACTCAAACTAATATTATTAACACAAGAGACAATTCATAAAATATGAAAATTACCACTGATTTCATGCTTAAAAAATACATTTTTGCGAACAACTATTACAATTCAAGCAAGTTCTCTCGAACCATGACAAGCATAACACTATAAGCAGCCTAATACCTCAATTTATTTACTCTCTCGAGCTAGATAGGTAGGATAGACTTAAGATTTAGTCTGTCGAGCAGAACCCACAACAACCCAATAAAGTCCTAATCATGGGACTATTACCTATTACCCATAAAGTCCATGAGTTGAGTTGTTCATGCCCATAATTCCGCATGAGCATTATAAGTCGAACAATCTTGAGATGAGAAGTATCTTTGAGTCCTTGACTTGAGTAGTTCATGCTCATAATTCCGCATGAACCCTCTGAGTTGAGCATTCTTGAAATTAGTAGTATCATTGAAGTTCTCGAGTTCCAAGTATTTGAGTTCTATCTATGGTTATTGAAAACCTTGCATTGAATCGTTCAAGTCCATAATTCGGCGTGAACCATATTTTTAAGAAGACTTTTACAAATGTTTAAACTTTGTTTTAAGACTTAAGCTTTGAAGTTGAGTAAAGAGTAAGAGTAAAGTTCTTTTTCTTTAAAATGATATATGAGAACTAAGTATTCCCAAGAGTAAATGTTTTCACATTTAAGATGAGAGGAAATTGAGATTTCCAAAAGAGTTTTGAGAAAGAAAGGGAACATCGATTCCAAGAGAGCTTTTAACCTAAGTTTGTGAGTAATTATCTCAAATCAAAGAAAGATGTTTGTTTTAAAAACATATGAGCTAAGTATATTTTGAGAGTAGTATTGAGCATCGATATGGGGATGCGAGTTCATATTAACTCAAGTCTCCATAAACCATGTAGCCATCATGGGTAGTAAAGGATCATACCTTTTAGATGACTCCTTAAGATGCTTTTAGCATAAGCTAGTGGATCCACTAAGTTAAGCATTCTATATGACGGCAAAGTATAGGACAGTTTTGGCAGCGTGGGCAAGACGTTGTATCACCACTTAGGCTCATAGTGGTGGTTGTAGTTTCGAGAAACTCCCACAGAAACTATATTACTTTATTCTATAAGTAAAGTTGAGTTTGTTATTGCATTTTCTTTAATGAACTAAGTTGTTTTTACTGTTTTATAAAGCTTTCCATATATTGCATGTGTATTGTTGCTTTATATTGAGTTGAGTATCTAGAGTTGAGTACCCAGAGTCAAATATCATATCTTTGAGTTGAGTATCTACTCTCTGAGTTGAGTATCTTATCCTTGATTACTTATGAGTTGAGTAAGTTGAGTAGTTTTGAGTATCCTTGACTATTCCTTGAGTTGAGGAAGTTTAAGAAGTGGTAAGTTCGTTTCCTTTTTATCAAGTTTCAAGCTTATGTTTATGTTTTAGAATTCCTCTTACATGCTCGTTCATTCCACGTACTGAGCCATTTGGCCTGCATCTTTTCATGATGCAGACACAAGTATTCAGGATCATTAACAGGAGATTCGTTGATACATCCGGGAGTTCGAGTTAGCTATGGTGAGCCTCCTTGTTTCCGGAGGATTTCATTTACTTTTCAGTTTAGTCAGGATGTCGTGGATCTTATCCTGACTTCCATCTTTATCAGTTAGAGGCTTCATAAATAGTCTGTATAGTTGAGAAGTTTGTATTATTCAATTATTTTATTAAATGTTTTAAAGACTTAAGTTGCCTTTTTTATGCCGAGTTGAATATATTATTTTTATTCTAAGTTGTTAATTTGAGTTAAAGTTATGAAAAGTTGAGTTTATTGAATTTTATTCAGTTTTAAGCTTTTGCATGCATAAGTCAGTCTTCCTCTTGTAATCAGCCAGGGTGAGGGTTTGCTTGGGGACCAGCAATGGTTCTTGAGTACTGGCCACATCCAGGTTGTAGACTCGGGTCATGTCACCAGGTATTGCAATCCACAGCTTTACAATCATCCAAAATGCTCAATAATGAAAAGCCAACTCAAAATTTACTAGAAAACTCATAAAACTAAGGAAAGTAATGTTCAAAACCAAAGTTCTAATTTCAACAATGGAAAAAATTACTCCAGAAAATGACTGGATAATTCAATTTATACGTTCTCAAAATTTGGCCTTCTGGATCACTAGGCGAGGTTAGTCGAGCATCGCCGACCAAGTCGGCAATGCGCCAATGGCTCCATTCCATCACCTATTTTCCTTCGCTCTTTAACCTTAAGGTTCTGTGACTTTAGGCGATCAGGATCGAGGTCTCTGATCCATTAGATGGTACGCCGACTATCCATTTCCATTGCCAAGTAGGTTTCTCCCTAGGGTTGGCATGCATGAACTTTTGGCGAGCTAAAGAGCCACTCGGTGGCTCGCCGAGTGGTCTTGGCGATCACCAGGACTGCCTTACTTCAACTTCTTCAGCTTTGTTCGCACCCTTTTGCTCGATAATGTACTTACCTTGATTCTTCTCCTTTAATGTTGCAGATCAACACTTTAACATCAGTTTAGAGCATGAAATAGGCATTTAGGAAAATAAATCTATGAAAACAAATCCCTAAATGAGTCGAAATCTCAGACTTATCACATTGGTTGAATTAAACGTGAGCAACAATCTTATGTTGATAAGTGGCCAACTCCTCCTTTTCCACCGGCGTCACTCCCATGATCATCAACTCCTTGTATAGCTCATCAATAAACTCTTGAGGATCTTCCTCAACCTTGGAACCATGAAACTCCAAGGGATTCATCCTAGTTAAGTCCCTTACTCTAGTTGTTGTCATACCCATATTTGGTTTCATGGGGACCACAACCTCCCTCTTGTCTAGGAGTCATGGCTTGTGCCAACACTTGAAAAATAGGTTAAAACTCCGCATTAGTTACATGTACAGCCAAAGGGTCGGTCGTAACTTATGGAGCTTCTTGAGGAGCTTGTTGTTCCATGTTCTCATTTGGATTCCTCCTAATGTATGCTCTTCGAGGGGCCATATCCTGAAAAGCATCAGAAAAGAATTAGGAGAGAGACACGTAGAGTTAAACTTTATTGGACGAATTTAGAATGATAAAAAAGTGGTATTTCCAAACGTTTTATAGATTCTTATTTATTAATGTGGTGCACTTGACATTCATGAACAAGACTCTACTCGACGTGGCTTATGAGACATCCTAGGACCTATCTAAATTTTTTGCTCTAAATGCCAAGTTTGTCATGACCCAAAGTAGATCCTAGGCGTAACTTGGCGTATAGAAGCTTGAGAGACTCTACACTATCCACTTAGCAGACATCATACAAGAAATAAGAAATAAATACTTTAAAACATAGAATTTTATACATCAAAAGAGTTTGACAAAGAGGAAATCTAACTGAAGTCTCAAAGCCAAGTACTACATCATAAGGAAAGTGATTTAGACGTAACGCATACATCACATACAATGTCTAAAAATAGAAATGACATAAAAGCAATAAAACAGTCTTGGTCCTCAGAACATGAGGACTCACCAATCTTTAAAATCTCAAAAGGATCAACTTGCCACGAGTATTGGAGGTAGAGTGTCTGACACTACATTAGTGAAACAATGTAAGAAAAATTGTTTATTAATACATAGAATGTACTAAGGAGGCGTTTATTAGAGTGTATTAGGTGTGTGTATTAGTAGTACCTTGTTTGGTACACTTTTTCGTGCCATGTATAATTAATGCACACTCTATTGTTTATTAAGTTGTATATTACTAATACCAAGTAATTCCAGGTATTAGTAATACATAGCATTTAAGACTTGCATTAGATGAAAGAACTACAAAACTACCCTCAAATCCTTTTTAAATTATTTCCTAACATTTTCTCTTCTTTTCATTTTCTTTCTTGTCATATATTTTCATTTCTATTTATTTTTCAATGTCTTTTACTTTGTTGGTATCTTATTAGAATTTATGGCCACTTAAATATCTTTTTCTTTAAAAAAAATAATCTAATTTCAACATAGTTTAATAAAAAAACTTTACTATTGTGGCGACAAATTTGATAAAAAAAAAATTGCCAACTTTTCATAATTTTTTTAAAACTAAAATTGTATAACTATTTAATATTATTTTGAAAGAAGAAGAAGAAGAAGAAGCAGAGGAGTTAATGATGTTTTAGCAAAGAACTTTGTCGCAAGGAAGTGGAAAAATAAATAAAGTGTGAAGGGTATTTTTCTAAACATATATTTTTAAATAGAAATTATGCAAGATTTGTTATTTCTAATACATCAAACCAAACAGTGTATAAGAAATAATGCTTGCATAACTAATGCAAGCACTACTAATGCAAGAATTACTAATGCACCCTGTTTTGCATTATTCTTATACACTCTACCAAACAACCCCTAAGTATGATAGCAATACATAAGAGATACGAAATCATGCTAAAAGAGACTTTGCATGACATGCAATGACCAATCTAAATCATAAGTTAACATGTTAGAAAACATAAGTCATAATCATGGTCAATGCAAGCTAAACATCTTTAAAACACTTGTGAGTTACACTAGCAAGAAACCTTAGTTGATTATTGTGGGAAGTATACCATATAACCGGCATACACCATTTGAGCTATAACGTGGTATCTGGTGTCTATCCCACATCAAAAACAGATTTCCTTACTTGCCAAAGTAAGAACCATAAACTTGAGCTAAAGTGGATCAACTAGCTAACGTTTATCTATGACAAACCTATGGTGGCACATAGTTATGGGATAGGGAGATTGCTTCTAGGAACCCGACCTCTACTAACGAGATAGCTTCCATTTCAATATCCTCTCGGTGCTAAGTATAAATCCCACGAATTACTTAGTAATCATATTAATCTTATTATCCATGGAAAGGGACAATTCAGTTTCCAATCGAAACTAGAGTTCATTTAGAATAGCTCCTAAATCTAGATTCAACTTAGGTGAGAAAACCTTTCAACCTTATGAATCCTTTATATGAGAATGACCTTTCACAACAACAATAACATCAATTCTTTATTCTCAAAGAAGCCTTAAATCCTTTATATCAATTCCATAGAAAAAACATACATATCTTCATAAATTCATAATTCATAGTTCATAAGCTTAATCATGTGTTCGTAGTCTAAAAATCATTGATCATGGATGAGTTTATATAAATATAATTCTAAATCATGTAATTATTTTGATTCATGCATAAATAGATAGAAAACAATCAATTTGATCAAGATTGAAAAGAACCCATGAAGATTGAATAAAATCCTAACTTGAATTGAGAATCTATCCTTACGAAATTAGGGATTTTAGGAACCCTATGAAGGAAAGGAATCCATAGGTGAATACTAACATACCTTGATGTCAAAAGCCCACAAAGAATGGAGGATTCTAGACATGAAATTGAATCCTAGCCTGTTCTTCTTCTTCTTTAGGTTGAGAGGAATTTAGGGTGTGAATTTTGTTAGTTTTAGGGAAATTAGGAGAATGGGGTCAAAGTGGGTAGTTTTAGGACTCAAAATTTTTATATATGGCTTATGGTAGAAGGAAAATGACATAGTTTTGATCTAAAATGATTAGGGAAAAGACTTAAAAGCCCTTTAAATGTAACTATCGAACTGGTCTACAGGGTACACCTACGGCCCGTAGAACTTTCTACGGTCCGTACTTGTAACATCTTGCAATTTCAAATAACTATGAAGAAGCTTATAATTGGAAATAGTCATTTTTGGAAAGAATGCAAATCTAGAAATTTAGTTAAGTAAGGAAAAAATGAGTTTTTGGTCAACTTCAAACGGTCATAACTCCTAGCTCAGGATGATTTAGGTGTATTTCCAGTTATTTTTGGAAATCTCTTGGGATGATCTTTCCAACGCCGCCGAGTTTGCACGATTCCAAGTCCGTATGAGTGAGTTATGCCCTTTGGAAGTTGGGCTGTTGGAATAAGGGAAGTCATCCGAATTTTTTAAGGGTAATTTGGTCTTTTCCCTAAACTTTTCTTTTGGTTGTATATTAAGGGTTTAAGCTGATTTTATATCAGTTTTCCCTTTAAAAAGTGAGAGTTAGGATTGTGAGAAAAGATAGAAAGAAAAGGAGAGAAGAGGAGAAAGGAGAAGAAGAAGCAAAGTTCGTTAAGATCGTCATGGATATCGTCGGGGGTGATCCATACTAGGTATGTGAGATCACATAGTGTTGTGTTTTGTTGAATTCTTGTGGTTGTGTTGTTGATGTCTCTTGTTGGTTTAATTTGTGTTTCCGGGTGAATTTTCGAGTGAAATCCGTTGTATGTTGAGGGTACTATTGATTCTAAGTGTTTGAGGCAAGAACCTTTGAAGTTAAGATGGTTTAGAGTTGGAAAAATGAAGGAGAAGAGTTGAATTTTCTAGGGAAAGGGGTGGGGCGTCGCGCCAGCCAGCGCGCCCCAAAAGGGGTTCTAAAGATCACCCCTTGGGGTGACGCGCCAGCCAGTGCGCCCCAGCAGGCCCTCTGAAGTTTGAGGCCTGGCGCCCCGCGCCTCTCAGAGCGCCAGGGACGCCAGTTCTCCCCATTTGTTCCCCACCTTTTCATACGTGTTCCTTAGTAATGTACCTATGTTTTCTAGTCGGTTTCAACACTCTAAGGTACATCCAAACATCATGAAATCATCCATAAACATGAGATCATGAACCTTGAATCCAAAATCCAATTCAAGGAAGGTTAGGATCTAAGTCAAGTGAAGTTAAGAGTCAAGTCTAGAAGTTAAGAAGCAAGTCAAAGCAAGTTTCTTTAAGTTTTTCGAGAGTCTTTATTAAACGTTTTAACTTCGTTTTAAGGCTCAAGTTTCAAGCAAAGTAAAGAGTATAGAGTTGAGTTCATTTCTCAAAAGTTATTAGGAAACTATGTATTCCCAAAGAAGATTATAAATGTTTTCACATTTGAATAAGAAAGGAGCTATGTTTTCCAAGAAAGCCTGTGGGCTAAACTTTGAGCAATTATCTCAAACTAAAGAAAGAGGTGTTTAAAACACTTATGAGCTAAAGTATATTTTGGGAGTAGTATTGAGCACCGAATTGGGGACGCGAGTTCATATTAACTCAACTCTCCATAAGAACCATGTAGCCAACATGGGACTTAACGGGTCATTCTTTTTTTATGATCACGTAAGTTAAGCTAGAGGATCCACTAAGTTAAGTAAGGTCTTATATCACGGCAAGGTATAAGATGGTCCTTGGGCAACGTGAGGTAAAACGTTGTATCATCACTAGGGCTCATAGTGGTGGTTGTCGGTTTAAGAATCTCCCACTAAAGTTATATTACTTTTATATACGTAAAGTTGAGTTTGTTATGGCTTTATCCTTAACGAACTAAGTTGTTTACACTGTTTTTCAAGCTTTATATATTGCATGTGTCTTATTGCTTTATATTGAGTTCAGTTATTCATGAGTTGAACAGAGCCAAGGTAAGTGTTCATTTGTACTCCTTTCAAGCTTAAGTTGTTGTTTAGCTTTCCAACTCGCATACTCGTACATTCAATGTACTGATGCCAGTTGGCCTGCATCTTATTATGATGCAGACACAAGTAACCAGAATCAGCATCCAGCACGCCATTGATCCAGTAGAGCACTCCAGAGTCAGTGGTGAGCCTCCTTGCATTCCGGAGGACTCTGTCATTTCATTTTCCTCGTTTTGCTTTATTAGGATGTTACGGGGTCTGTCCCAACATCTATATCAGTGTTATAGAGGATTCATAGACAGTCAGACAGTCAGTATTGAGTCTCTCATCTATGTATTTATAAATATTCTATTTTGAGACACTAGTTGCCTTTTTGGCCATATTTTATCATTTAAGTTGTTTTATGATCTTTTATTGCATTGAGTTTATTCCGCTAAGTTAAGTAGCCAGGCCAAGGATTCTCTTGGGGCCAGCAATGGTCTTCGGGTGCCAGCCACGTCCAGGGTGTAGACTCGGGGCGTGACAGTATTGGTCCACCGTAGATCAAGTCCTTGGACCTTAAAATTTTCCCAAGTTTGACGGAACCGTTCTATGGCCATAGGACTTCCTACAGGTCCGTAGGCCCTAACCAGAGAGCTCAACTTTGACTTAAAATACTATTGCACATGATATTAATGTAATCATCGAAACATTGACTAAAATAATATAAAAAAGAATTTATTATTTTAATAAATGTTAATTGCTCATTTCAAGTAAAATCCAAAAGGATAGTTTAACCACATTTAAACTTCAATTTATTTTTTCTAACACACTGTAACACCCAGAAAATTTTTGAACTCAGACTCGAATCATCCTTCATTGTGAGTAGGATTTTAACTACGAATTTAAAGTTTCTTGAGTGTTGAGGTCACTAGATGTAGCACCTTGAGTTCCAAGAACAACTAAAGAGGATTCATTCAAGTCATTCCTAAGTTCTTCTAAGATTTGGGTCAACTTGAAACGACCATAACTCTCAGTGCTGGAAGAGTTAGGTCTGCCATAAGATGACAAATGAAAGGTCTTTGAATTATCTTTCCAACGCCACCGAGTTTTCTAAGTTTCGAGTTTGAATGAGTATGATATTCCCTTTTGAAGTTAAGTTGTCCATTTAAGGAAAGTTACCCGAAAATAGTGAGGGGTATTTTGGTATTTTCCTTACCAAATGAGATTTAATTCATTTTTAGTAAGGTTTTCAGGGTTTAATCCTATTGAGTTCAGTTTTATAATTCTACTATACGCCTAGGGTTTTAGTTGAGAGTTCTAGAAGAGAAAAGAAGTGAAAATAGGAGAAAAAAGGAAAGGATCAAGGCTTTTGTCGAGGTTCTTGAGTTTTATTGTGGATTTTATCTATGGGTTTGATCCCTAAGAGGTATGTAAGCTTCTATAGTGTTTTTTTGGTTCACCCACACACCAATCATGTTATTTTCAGTGCAATTTCATTCTTGTAGTTGAAAGATTAGAGTTCTTGATGAGTTCTTGATAAGTGTTCTTGAAGTTCATTCTAAATCTTGTTTTGTTGGGGTTTTGATGATTTCTTGAGATTAAAGTGAGTGTTTTAAGGGTTGTATTGATTATATTATAGTGTACTTATGTTAAGTACTGGAATCCATGTGATTGGGGAAGAAACCATTTGATTCTAAGCGAGTTAGGGTGAGAAAACGAGCAAAGAAATTCGTCGGGTTTTCTAGGTCGCCTGCCCCATCCAGTTTGTAGTCGGTTCCTTCGTTTGAATTTTTTTAAAGTGTACCTTTACTCCCTTTTGATTCTAATCACTCTAAACTACTTCTAATCACTAGAAATCACTCATAACATGAATAATAACCTTGAATTTATTATTCAAATTCAAGGTAGAGTTAAGAATTAAGTTTTGAGAGTTCTTTCAAAGATTTTGAGAAAGTCCCTTTGAGTCTTTTTGAGGAGTCTTCTACAATTTCTAATAACTTGTTTCAAGACTCGAGCAAGTGAATATGAGAATGAGGAGAATGTATTCATGAGTTTACTTTTTAATCACAAGATCCTTCATATCATGAACCATAACTCTTGAATTCATAATTCACATTCAAGAGAGTTAAGAGTAGAGTTCAAGAAAGCTTTTGAGTTCAATTGTGGATCCTTTGAGATCAACTATTCGATTTGAACTAAGTTTTGAGAAGCTAAGTATGAGAATGGGAAGAGTTGTATACATGAGTTCCATGTTGTTATGAAGACCCTAGAGTCGAGTCGTTCATTCCCATAAATTCCGCATGAACTCCATAAGTTGAGTATCTTTGAGAGGAGTAGTACCTTCAAGTTCTAAGTCCTGCGTATTAAGTTCCTAACCTATTTGAGATTATATTCCTAATCATGGGACTATTACATGCTACCCATGAAGTACTTGAGTTGAGTAGTTCATGCCCATAACTCCGCATGAACCCTATAAGTCGAGTAGTCTTGAGTTGAGAAGTATCTTTGAGTTCTTGAATTGAATAATTCATGCTCATAATTCCGTATGAACCCTCTGAGTTGAGAATTCTTGATATGAGTAGTATCATTGAAGTTCTTAAGTTCCAAGTATTGATTTTTATCTATGGTTATTGAAAACCTTGAATTGAGTCTTTTATGTCCATAATTCAGCCTGAACACTATTTTAAGAAGCCTTTTAAAAATGTTTTAAACTTGTTTTAAGACATGGGTTTTGAGTTGAGTAAAGAGTAACGAATAAAGTTCATTTTTTTCAAAAGAGTACATGGGAACTATTTATTCCCAAAGAGTAAATGTATTCACATTTAAGGAAGAGAGGAAACTCCAATTTCCAAAAGAGCCTTTGAGCTAGTTTTTCAGTAAAGAGTAAATGCTTTCACATTTAAGCAAGAGAGGAAACACTGATTTTCAAGAGAGCCTTTGGGATAGTTTTGAATAATTATCTCAAATCACAGAAAGGGTTATGTTTTTAAACATATGAACTATTTATATTTCAGTAGTGGTATTGAGCACCGATATGGGGGAGAGTTCAGAAAACTCACAACCCCCGTAAACCATATAGACAACGTGGGTAGAAAAGGTCATACTTTTTAGATGATTCCTTAGTGCTTTTTAGCATAGACTAGTAGATCCACTTAGTAGTTAGGTTCTATACCCCTGACAAGGTATAGGACGACCCTGGCAGCGTGAGGAAATACGTTGTATCATCACATAGCTCATAGTAATAGTTGTCGGTTAGAAAAACTCCCACAGAGATATTTTGTATTTTCATATACATAGAGTTTACCTTGTATTTTCATATACAAGCAGAGTTTATTATGTATCCTTGCATAAAAATGGATTACTATTGTATTTTTCAATACATTGATTTGTTTTATACTATTTTAAAAGCTTTCCATCTATTGAATTTGTATTGTTGCTTTATATTGAGTTGAGTATGCAGAGTTAAGTATATATAAAGTTGAGTATCCAGAGTTGAGTATCTAGAGTTGAGTATCCAAAGTTGAGTATATAGAGTTGAGTATCCAGAGTTGAGTATCCAGAGTTGAGTATAAGGAGTTGATTAGCCAAAGTTGAGTATCTGATAATTGAGTTGAGCCCTATTTCACTAAGATGAATATCTTATTGTTGTGTTGAGCCTTATTTCACTGAGTTAAATATCTTATTGTTGCGTTGAGCCTTATTTCACTGAGTTGAATATCTTACCATTGAGTTGAGCCTTATTTTCTCTGAGTTGAGTTTAACGATGTCTCTTTGAATAGAGTTGCGTTGAGTGAGTTGAGAAGAGGTAAGTATGTTTCTTTTCCACTTGTTCAAGCTTATATTTATGCTTTAGAATTCCCCTTACATGCTCGTACATTCCATGCACTGAGCCATTTGGCTTGCGTCATGATGCAAATACAGGTATTCGGGATCATCGTCAGGAGCTTCATTGATACCACATGAAGTTCTAGTTACCTATGGTGAGCCTCCTTGCTTCCAGAGGATTTCATTTACTTTTCAGTTTTGTCAGGATATTGTGGGTCTTGTCCCAGCTTCCATATTTGTCATTTAGAGGATTCATAGATAGATAGTAGAGTTTGAGAAGTCTGTTTCATTCATCTTATTAAATATATTAAAGACTTGAGTTGCCTATTGTTGGCTAGTTGAATATTCTATTTATATTCAGAGTAAATTATTTGAGTTAAAGCTTTGTATTTGAGTTTCATGAATTTCATTCAGTTTTAAGGTTTTGTATGCTTAAGTTAGTCTTCCGCTTGTAGTCAGCCAGGATGAGGGTTCTCTTGGGGACCAGTTATGGTTCTCGAGTATCGGACACATCAAGGGTGTAGACTCGGGTCGTGACAACCTTGGTATCAGAGCACAGAGTTCAAGTGTCTTTGGGTGTCTATGAAGCCGTGTCGATAGGATCTTATTTATGGTTGTGAGGTCCCCACTTATATAAATGAGGGACTACAGACATTTTGGAAAAGTTTCACTTATTTCATACTCTTAATCGTGCAATATAGCTATGTCATAGAGATTTATTCATACTCGTGTGTTTCTCAGATTCCCTCGACTACCCCTCATACTAGTGGTTGTGGAAAAGCAAAGTTTGTCCTTTATGGACGAGTTATTCTTAGCAAAAGTCTTGAGGAAGTCATGTGACTCGAGAGGGGCTTGAGAGACGCCCATGAGTGAGTAAGTGTTCAATTTTAGAGCAATGCACCCATAATTATATGAATTGTGTTTTTGAGCTAAAACCGAGTTGTACACTTTTCCTTAAGACTTGTTTCAGCTAAGATGCTTATGAGAAAGTATGTTTAGTGCTTGGGTAGTATTTTCACCTAAAAAGGTAGTATGAGTTACGAGATCATGAGCAGTAGTAGTGAAAGTGTCCAGAGTTAGAGAAAATTATGCAGAGGTTCAGAGATCTATGAAAGACCGATAGTGATGGAGCATATTATGTTATTATAGTCATGCACCTAGTTAGTTATTATGAGGAGTTTTCCCTTATGGGTAGACTAAGAGTGATGAGTTGTGAAGATCTCATGATAGGAGGTAGAGTAAGAGGTGCCAGTCAAGATGAGATAGAGGATATATATTTTTAACTAGAATAGAGTTGATGCCGATGTTCCATCATGTTAGAGGAGGCTAACTATATGTGTTGAATAGAAGCATAAGGTATTCATGAAGTGATAGATCTAAGCTAGGCTTATGATATGTTTGAGAAGGTCATGATATTAAGAAGGTTTTATAACTGATTAAGTAATGAGGTAGAGTATAGTAGGCAAGCAATCGTATTGATATTCGGTCTTAGTAATAAACATTAAGCTTGAATTTGAGACGAGTGTCATGACCAAAGGAATGCCAACATGAGGGTGATGATGTTAGTCATAAGATTTGATCTAGAAGACTTGACATAGAGTGGGTGAGGAATTGAGGTGATAAGCTGCATTAAATATGAGTGGTACAAGTGGGAGACACTAACATCTAGATAAGGGCAGTGAAGTGTGGCTAAGTCACAAGAGTAACAAGAGCATTAAGAGGTGTACCGAGAGGTATGTAATCAAAAGAGGTTAAGAGAAACACCTTAGAAAGAGGTCTTAGTACCTACTTATGGAGAGTTCGGTAGTCATGAGATAAGCTTCTCTCGAGTGTTAGAGTAAAAGAGGATGTAGACCAGTTAAAGATGATGGAATATGTCCATTGCTTTGAAGTGTCAGCTTTAAACCTAAGGGGGAGATGACGAGATGAGAAATCAAGTCAAGTATTTGAGAATAAGATAGTAATGAGTTCTAAGGAGTATGGAGATATCTTTTCCGAGGTCCTTTTAGTAATGGAGTGATGATAGAAAGAGAAGGTTAATGACCCTATCGTGATAGTGATGGTGGGATAATTCCATCTAAGGTTATAAACGAGGAGGAAAAGAAGGATGATATTTTACTATGAGAAATAGTTAAATATGAACCCAATGTGGTGGTAAAGAGTAATAGTCTTGGGATGAGATTCCCTATAGAGAGGTATAGAACCCGAACTTAAGGATTTAGGTTAAGCTTGAATATAGTAAGAGCATACACCTATACTCAGAACTTAGTAAGAGTAACCCCATTCCATACCCAATCCAGTCGTCATTTGAGGACAAATAATCCCAAGGGGGGGATATTGTAACACCATAGACATTTTTTGAATTGAGACTCGAACCATCCTTCGTTGTGAGTAGGATTTTACCTAGGAATTTAAAGTTTCTTAAGGGTTGAGGTCACTACATGTAGCACCTTGAGTTCCAAGAAGAACTAAAGAGGATTCATTCAAGTCATTCCTAAGCTCTTCTAAGATTTGGGTCAACTTCGAACGATCATAACTCTCAGTACAAGATGAGTTAGGTATGCCATAAGATGGCAAATGAAAGGTCTTTGAATTATCTTTCCAACTCCACTGAGGTTGCTAAGTTTCGAGTTGGGATGAGTGAGATATTACCTTTTGAAGTTAAGTTATCCAGTTAAGGAAAGTTACCCGAAAATAGTGAGGGGTATTTTGGTCTTTTCCTTACCAAATGAGATTTAATTCATTTTTAGTAAGGTTTTAAGGGTCTAATACTATTAGGTTCAGTTTTATAATTCAAATAATGCCTAGGGTTTTAGAGTTTAAGAAGAGAAAAGAAGGGAAAAGAGGAGGAAAGGATCAAGGCGTTCGTCGAGGTTCTTGAGTTTTCTTGCGGATTTTCAACAGTGGGTTTGATCCCTAAGAGGTACGTAACCTTCCATAGTGTTGGGTTCATTCACCCACATGCCAATCATGTATTTCAGTGCAATTTCATTCTTGAAGTTGAAAGATTAGAGTTCTTGATGAGTTCTTGATAAGTGTTCTTGCAGTTCATTCTATATCTTGTTTTGTTGGGGTTTTAATTACTTCTTCAAATAAAGTGAGTGTTTTAATGGCTGTATTAAGTATATTAGAGTGTACTTATGTTAAGTAATGAAATCCAAGTGATTGGGGAAGAAACCATTTGATTCTAGGCGAGTTAGGGTGAGAAAATGAGAAGACAAATTCACCGAGTTTTCTGGGTTGGGGCCTGGCACCCCGCGCCAGTCAGTGCACCCCAAATCCTCTTCAGTAGTTTAAGGTCTGGCTCCCCACACCACTCAGTCCGCCAGGGTCACCTGCCCCATCCAGTTTGCAGTCGGTTGCTCCGTTTGAGTTCTTTTAAAGTGTACCTTCACTCCCTTTTGATTCTAATCATTCTAACATACTTCTAATCACTAGAAATCACTCATAACATGAATAATAACCTTTAATTCATAATTTAAATTCAAGGTAGAGTTAAAAATTAAGTTTTGAGAGTTCTTATGAACATTTTGAGAAAGACCCTTTGAGACTTTTTGAGGAGTCTTCTACAATTTCTAATAATTTGTTTCAAGACTCGAGCAAGTGATTATGAGAATGAGGAGAATGTTTTCGTGAGTCTAATTTTTCATCATGAGATCCTTCATATCATGAAGCATAACTCTTAAATTCATAATTCACATTCAAGAGGGAGTTAAGAGTAGAGTTCAAGAAAGCTTTTGAGTTCAACTATGAATCCTTTGAGATCAACTATTCAATTTGGACTAAGTTTTGAGAAGGTAATTACAAGAATGGGAAGAGTTGTATGCATAAGTTCCATGTTGTTATGTAGACCCTCGAGTTGAGTCGTTCATGCCCATAAATTCCGCATGAACTCCATTAGTTGAGTATCTTTGAGAGGAGTAGTACCTTCAAGTTCTAAGTCTTGAGTATTGAGTTCCTAACGTATTTGAGATTATATTCCTAATAATGGGACTATTACATGTTACCCATGAAGTCCTTGAGTTGAGTAGCTCATGCCCATAACTCCGCATGTACCCTATAAGTTGATCAGTCTTGAGATGAGAATTATCTTTGAGTCCTTGAGTCGAGTAGTTCATGCTTATAATTCCGCATGAACCCTCTGAGTTGAGCATTCTTAAAATGAGTAGTATCATTAAAGTTCTTGAGTTCCAAGTATTACATTTTATCTATGGTTATTGAAAACCTTGAATTGAGTCGTTTACGTCCATAATTTGGTATGAACCCTATTTTAAGAAGTCTTTTACAAATGTCTTAAACTTGTTTTAAGATTTGAGTTTTGAGTTGAGTAAAGAGTAACGAATGATGTTCATTTTCTTCAAAAAAAAAGTATATGGGAACTATGTATTTCCAAAGAGTAAATGTTTTCACATTTAAGTAAGAGAGGAAACTCCGACTTCCAAAAGAGCCTTTGAGCTAGTTTTTCAGTAAAAAGTAAATGCTTTCACATTTAAGCAAGAGAGGAAACACTGATTTCTAAGAGAGCCTTTGGGATAGTTTTGAGTAATTATCTCAAACCACAGAAAGAGTTATGTTTTTAAACATATGAGCGAGTTATATTTTGGGAGTAGTATTGAGCACCGATATGGGGCAGAGTTCAGACAACTCACAGCCCCCATAAACCATGTAGCCAACGTGTAGAAAGGGTCATTTTTTAGTGCTTTTTAGCAAAGACTAGTGGATCCACTTAGTAGTTTGGTTTTATACCCCCGGCAAGGTATAGGACGGCCCTGGCAGTGTGAGGCAAAATCTTGTATAATCACTTAGCTCATAGTGATGGTTGTCGGTTAGAGAAACTCCCACAGAGATATTTTGTACTTTCATATACACAGAGTTTACCTTGTAATTTCATATACAAGTAGATTTTATCTTGTATCTTTGCATACAAACTAAGTTACTATTGTATTTTTCAATACATTGAGTTGTTTTCTACTGTTTTAAAAGCTTTCCATATATTGCCTCTGTATTGTTGGTTTATATTGAGTTGACTATCCAGAGTTGATTATATATAATTATGAGTATCCAGAGTTGAGTATCCAGAGTTGAGTACCTAAAATCGTGTATTTGATAATTGAGTTGAGCCTTATTTCACTGAGTTGAATATCTTATTGTTGAGTTGAGCCTTATTTCACTGAGTTGAATATCTTATTGTTGCGTTGAGCCTTATTTCACTGAGTTGAATATCTTACCATTGAGTTGAGCCCTAGTTTCTCTGAGTTGAGTTTAACTATGTCTCTTTGAGTTGAGTTGAGTTGAGTGAGTTGAGAAGATGTAAGTATGTTTCTTTTCCACTAGTTCAAGCTTATGTTTATGTTTTAGAATTCCCCTTACATGCTCGTACATTCCATGTACTGAGCCATTTTCCCTGCATCATTTCATGTTGCAAATACATGTATTCGAGATCATCAACAGGAGCTTCGTTGATACCACATGTAGTTCGAGTTAGCTATGGTGATCCTCCTTGCGTCTGAAGGATTTCATTTACTTTTCAGTTTTGTCAGGATGTTGTGTGATGTAATTCTCACAAGAAGAATCACAATAAACAGCTGAAAACAAGAAAGATAGAAGAAGAGACACAAGATAAGAAACAATTGGCAACTAAAGGATGTATTAAATCCAATAACCTCCAATCTAGATCCTAACAATCACTTAATCCGGATAAATAGATAGACACAACAAGAGGAAGCAAAAAGCAACCTATGGGTATGTTAAACCCAAAGACCTCACTTCGTTAATCCAACAAGAAGCACCTAACTCTTACGAAAACTTCAAGGGAATCGATATCCCAAGCAACCCCCGTTTCTAAACAAGGTTCAACAAAAGCTTACCAAGCTTTCAAACACTCACACAAGGAGTTTAGGTTTACAACCACAATATTCAAAATCAGTCTAACCCTAAAATGAACCCCTAAAGGACTATTTATAGTTTTAGCCATTATTACATAAATGGACCCAAAAGTGACTAGAAATGGGCCAATGGGCGAGTCAACTCGGGCTCGCCTAATGGCTCGGTGATGCGCCCAATAGGTTTGGCGAGGAACTCTGCTCATTGCCTTGGCTAGGAAGCTACTGGGACCACCCCAATACACTTGGCGGTGCGCCAATGGTCTTCAAATCGCCTAGTGAGTAGTTTTTCCCTTGGTAGCTCCTTGTGCAGTTGGCGATCTTGGGAACCCTCGCCAAAGGGTTTTGGCGAGTTGCCGAAGTGTTCTCCAGCTCGCCGAATGGAGCACATTCTTCACTTGCTCCTCCTTGCTTCGTTAGGCCTCCCACGCTCCAAGCTATCATCCAAGCATGGTGTTTCCCAACTGGGAGCTCCTTCAAGGCATTGAACTCCCTCCTTGGCATCCATTCATGCCAAACAGCCTCCATCCTTGTGAACACTCCATCAAATCATTGAAGTTCGTGAATGGATAGCCTTAATGTAATCCATTTTACATCATCGTGGGTCTTGTCCCGAGTTTCATCTTTTTCATTTAGACGCTTCATAGATACACAGTAGAGTTTGAGAAGTATGTTTCATTTATCTTATTAAATGTATTAAAGACTTGATTTTCCTAATGTTGGCTAGTTGAATATTCTATTTATATTCCGAGTAAATCATTTGAGTTAAAGCTTTGTATTTGAGTTTCATGAATTTCATTCAGTTTTAAGCTTTTGTATGCTTAAGTTAGTCTTCCCCTTGTATTCAGCCAGGATGAGGGTTTACTTGGGGACCAACAATGGTTCTCGAGTGCCGGCCACGTCCAGAGTGTAAACTTGGGTCGTGACACACATATTTTAAAGGGCAACTTGACTTTTCATTTCTCCTAAAAGTTGAAGGGTGTGTCCTAGTTGGACACGTGGGCCTATGTGGACAGTATGAATTCACGTGAATGCATGCTTCTTTCTGAGATTAAGTATAATTGAGTTCTAAATTTACACACATGTAATTAATATTATTTACTTTCAAGAACGATTCATATAAAGTGTTGACGCTTAATTTTGGCCCTCAACGACATTATTGTTGAGCTTTCTTTAATTTCAAGCAATTTGAAATAATTAGCTTGTATAAAATTTAAAACATTTTCTTGTTATTTGAAAATGAGTTTATTATTTTTATAATATATAATTACTTCATTTTACAATTATTTGAAAATTATCTAAAAATAGTGTTTTTTTCAATTAAGTATTTGTTAATTAGTTTAGCATAATCAGTAGCTGAATTTTTTAAAACAATTAGTTCATGTTTAAGTTAATTAGGTTATTTCCTTAAATTTAAGAAACTCAATTATTAATTGATAATAATTTGTCCCTTCAAGCTTAGCCAAATTGTATGTTAATTAATTCAATTTGGCTACATCTTAAATTCAATTGCCAAATGCAATTGGGCTATTCCTTAACCCAAATTTTGGGCCTAATTTCATTCCAATTTGAGTCCAATTCCTCTTAATACCCATTCCCAATTTTTGAGCTACGTCTGCTTAGCTACTAGTAATCATCACGAGTAGCTTAAACTTAATTAATTTTTACTACTTTAGCATAATTTTAGTCACTCATATATTTGTTGATTCATATACCTTTTCTTTGAATTTCGGCTGATGGTTCTGATTGAGTTTATGCACCTTATCGTTTAGCAATTGCTATATTGAATAGTTTAGATGCACTGTTACTATATTTATTTTGGGTGCTAATTTCTCTTTTTATTTTTTGTATCATGTGAACTCGTATGGAGTCCAAATTGGACTAAAATATTTTCCCATTTGCATTTCTAATGGGTCATGGAACCGGTTTATCAATTTTCTTCCGAACTCCACATACTTGCTTCCAATTGATGAGGTCAATTCGAGAAGAAGGATTTGAGCCTCTGAAACAACTATCGGAAGAATATTACAATAAATATTATTACATTTTACCATGAATTCCACACCCCCAAAAAATAATATTAAAGAGATAACAAGATTAAGACACCTAGCAAAAAAATATTATAATAAAATCTTTAAAATAAATTACTCACCTACTACACTACCACACTACCATTTCCATGAATTCCCCAACTACCAATTCCGCACCAAAAAATGGTATCAGAGCTATGGATGATAAGAAATATAAGAAAAAACATACTAGTAGAAAATTAAGAAGAAAATTAAACAAATTATATCCGGAATATAAACAACTCAATATCACGAAAACAGATAACGACAAATTAGATAAATTAATAGATAATATATCTAAAATAGAATATAAATATATTCAATACTTAAAGATACAATGAATAACGAGAATAACGAATATAGAAAAAAACTTACCGAAATAATTATAGTAAAAAGATAAGAATTGAGACATAGGCAAGATAGACTTAACAATAATATATTTGCAGGAACTTGTCACAAATCTATAATAGCACAAAGAAAGACTATTTTAT